>JAULBM010335123.1:0-12834 GCA_032357055.1 Geukensia granosissima
ATTGTGTCCAACAAAATACTGTGTCCACACTTACCCAAAGGGTCTTTTGTTTCCTTTCACATTTCAATGTGCTGCGGGTGTATCAGGCTGCGCTTGCGAAGCACCTAAGTTAGATGATATTGTTCTACCTTGTTATAATGTATATGTTTCAACCGGTAACCAAATATTTAAAGAAAAATACAAACATGAGCCAGGTTTTTGATTCAGCGAAACAAATTGTGTTACTAATTCAAGAATTTTCAAAATGAGTCTGGTTTAAATTGCACTTTAAAAGGACCTGATATTATCAAATATTGTTTTATTGTATATATTGAGTGAATATTATTGACAGTTTAATTCATTAAGGCTAATTTTAACTTGATATAATGAGGAATAAAAATATCGAAGTGTTCTTTTTTCTAACTTTAATTTAAAATTAACGAATAGGCGGTTCTATATATATTTCGTTATAGCCTCACATGATGCAAAGAGTTTTCACAGGTGGAAATAAGCCAACTTTCAATGAGAATTTTAAATCTTAATAACAATTTTATTAACTTTTAAATCGGTAAATACTTTAAGGTACTTTGAACCTATTCGTCTTTTCTACTACAAGATTAAATATTTTCTTTCAAATAGTTTAATAATATGTTAGTAGTGCCATCATGTGAAGTTCCCTTTTGAAATTCATTTCAGCCTCATTTATCATGGTTTCGGTTAAACGGACTTTGATAATAAACAGTGCACTCAAGTATACAAATAAACGAATAAACTGAACACGTTTTCAAATTTTTCCTTTAAAAATAATGATTTTAAGATATAAAGGTTTTTATAATATAGCTTCACCACCAGAATTTCAAATCGTGTTGGAATTTATAAATTCTCAACGTCTGCGAAGAATATGAAATATCATCTATGCACATTCCAATCAAATGGTAGTCATCAATCGTTCATCATAGCTGTAGTACAGAAAACTTCAAAACTTCAGTTGTTTTTTCATTAGACTTTCGCTAAATCGATGGTGTTTGGTCATTGAATAATCCTACGTTCAGTAAACATCTCGACCAAATATATCCCAGCGAGCTAGAAATTAAGGATACACAGGCTCGACAAAATCTGCTTTTTACCTAGATTTATTCCTCGAAATTGACCAAATGGGAAAAATTGTTTTTAAGATTTACGACAAACGGGATGACTTCAACTTTCCTATTGTGAACTACCCATTTTTATGTGGCAATATTACTGCTTCCTTTGCCTACGGAGTTTATGTGTCGCAGTTAATTCGATACCCTCGTGCCTGTTCCAAGTATCTAGATTTTCTGAAGAGAGCATTGCTGTTGTCGAATAAATTACTACAACAGGGATACATCCTATCAAGGTTGAAGTCGTCCCCCCTAAAATTTTATGGTCGCCATCATGAATTGGTTGATCCATATGGTATCAGTTTATATCAATTAGAAATGAAGCTGTTACCGGTAATACAAAAATAAGTTGACCTCTTCTCGGGTTGACGTTTTCCCGGATTAGATTTTAAGGATTCCACGACGGTCGTTGCGCGCAAGACAGGTGATGCTTACCTTTCATGAGCACCTGATCACACTCCTGATTTGTAAAGGAGTTCGTGGATTCCAATCCTTTATTCTTTTTTTTTCGTTTTATCTGTTTTAGTTTATTTCAAAATTTTTCTTATCTCTTTGGACTATGCACTTCTGATCTCCCACATGAGTATTCTACATTGGACTCGCATAATTTTATAATATAGTAATATGAGTCTATAAATCATTTTTGTTTAAATAATATAAAATTCTGTCATTTCATATTTTTAGGTGCATTTAAAATTACGAGTCTTGATTCGGGACAACTTTACCGCACAGAAAAATTTCCAATCAAGAATTGAAATTTTATTATAATTGCGATTGACATCCCGCAGTATTTATCACAATGATAAGAATTCAACCCATGTTAGAGTTTAATGATTCCACGACGAGTGTTGCGCGCAAAACAGGTGATGCTTTCCCTCCATGAGCACCTGATCCCACTCCTGATTTGTAAAGGATTTGGTAATTTTGTATTTTGTAAAGGAGTTCGTGGATTCCAAGCCTTTGTTCCTTTTGTTTTCGTTTAATGCTTTAGTTATATCAAATCTATCTTGTCTCTCTGATTTCTCACATGGGTATTCAACACTGGACGTTAGGTTCTTGAAATTTTTGTCAGTAACACCAATATTATTACATTACATATTCTGTTGCTCGATATTTTTATTATTAAAGGGTTTGTTCGATGTTTAATAATAATACTTTCAACATAAACCAACTGGTCGAGGTTTGATTGATGGTATATTTTGAGTAAAGTGTGTTGGCATTTGAACTAGCTTCAAAAATAACTTGTTCATTTTGATCGTTTTGGTAGCTCTTGTTTAATTTGAGTTTACATCCGATACAATTGGCAGTTAAGGTTTTCAAGTCATTTGAATGGCTTCCCTCAAGAGCCTGCCTTATATCCTTGTTTTTCGTCTATTGTTGAAGGTCTTATGACAACCTTTAGATGTTGGGGTGTTTGTAATTTGCACCTTTTGGATGGTTGTCTCATAGAAATCATACCATATCTCATATTTCTATTTAAAATGTAACATAAAATAGATAATGCTACATGCATGCAGAATATAGGCTCATTTATACTTCCTCGCGCGACATGCCGTGACTGTCGCCCGAACATCGCGCGATTGTCGCAAAAGCATCGCGCGACTTCGCGGGAAACAACGACAAATATAAACGCCCAGCAATATTCGCGCTACCTCGCAAGACGTCACGCGTTGTCTAGGGACCGTCGTTTGACGATCGTTTTGGAAGTAAAAATGACCCCTATTAGGTAAAGACATAAGTCAAGACTGGAACAATGCACACTCCGTGACGACAATGTTGCTCTATTTGTGACATATATGTCGTGTGATTGTAAGTCAAGAAAAATTATACTCAAGGATGACACTGTTTCTCCACTAGTGGCAACCGTCGTGGGATGATTGTAAGTCAAGCCTGGAACATACCTACTAAGTGATGACACTGTTACTCCACTAGTGGCATTCGTCGTGGGATGATTGTAAGTCAAGCCTGGAACATTCCTACTAAGTGATGACGATGTTACTCCACTAGTGGCATCCGTCGTGTAACTGTAAGTCAACTCAGGAGACAATTCATACTCTGTGATATTGATGTTACTTCATTTGTGGCATCCGTCGTGTTATCATAAGTCAAGACAGACATGACAGTGGGAAAATCATTTTCAGTGATCACGATGTTTCCCCACTAGTGACATCTATCATGTGACTGTAAGTCAAGGCTGGAACAATGCATACTGAGTGATAACGATGTTAATCTACTTTTGACATCTGTCGTGTGACAGTTACATCACTAGTGTCATCTGCTATATGACTGTAAGTCAGGACTTGAACAATTCATACTCAGAGATGACGATGGTACTCGGTACTCTAGTGACATTAAGTCAAGAAAGGGACAATTCATATTCACAGTAGTTGTCCATCATGTGACTGTGAGTCAAGGCTTGGACATTTCATACATAATGAGAACGATGATACTCCACTAGTGCTATCCGTCGTGTGACTGTTAATTCAAGGTATGGGGTATTCATATTCAGTGATAACAGTAAGAACGAAATGGTTACGATGACTGTGTGAGCATATAATTAAAGCAAATTAAAAAAGAGAAGAAAAAAACCCTCCAGAACCATATGTGATATTTTAGTACAGAATTTACTGATAAAAATGTACTGTTAAAAACACACACACAACTTTTTGATATTGGTTTCATTCAAACAGTGGGCTATGTTCTGACCCCACATATTTTATGAACACGGTGTTCTAGTGTTCTCATAATATGCTTAATAATATAATGTTCTATTCAGATGACCAGCCAGCTGAAAATGGCAGCATAATGGAGACGGTCTGAACTGTTAAGTACCGTGGCCCTAAAATACCCGTTGCAAGTTTCATAAAGAATTCCAATGTTACAGAAAATCAACGACAACAATGCAAAAAATACAGCAACTCACTAAACCAAATCGACCAAGATTTTAACAATAAATTCGTCCTTCTAGACTACGTCAAACAAAACACGCAAGGTAACATCAACAAATAAAGCGCCATTGGGAGAATCCGTTTGAGAGCATTTATTTGCTGAGTATGACCTTTAACACACTCGTGTTCAATGGAATTTTCTTATAGACAGAAAATTAATTTGACCCGCGCTTTGATGAAATAGAAATATAATCTTTTATTACTTTACCGGAGAATATTATTTGAATACCAATTGAACTTTTACGACCATAGCTGTAACACTAGGGATTTCATTTGTCAGCCTGTCAGCAGTGTAAAACTATAACATTATAATCTGGTATTTGTTTGACTTGTACAATAATTCTTTAAAGTTTTCTTAAAATTAGGCAGAAACTAACATTCCCACCTAGGAAAACAATAGTAATTGTCCAAAATGTTAATGAAACACCAATGGCAATACAAGTAGTAAAATATTTATATAATTGTTTTGGCTTTCATTACATTCTGGGTCATAAGCATATCAGGGCTTCAATGATAAGTTTTCACTTCTATTATGGCCCATTATATTTTATTAGTAAGTTGCCTAATTTTGTTCGTTTTATATCATAAAGATACCTATAACTTGTGTTATATTTGGCATTTCATATCGATACGAAATTGATACGACACTGACATGACTGATCGGTAAGTCACGGAGATCTATTTATAGATAAATAGGAAGGCAACACATTTTTCAGTAACACAAAACTTTACATTCCAGGTATTATTTTTTTGTCTAATCATCTACTTTGAGGTTCACACGTAGCACTAGTACAGTTGACCCTTATTTCTGTTTGTATCCTACAAAAGGGAGCAGTTAGGATTTGATTGATTGATTGCTGTTTAACGTCCAGTGACATGTTCTTCATGCATATTCAGGACGAGAACATGTTTTTTCTATTATTGTTTAATGAACTGTTGATATTTGCTAAATTCAATTTTAAGGAAATATAAGTTATTAAAATGATTAATTTAATTTCCATGCCTTTGTTTCTTTTGTTTGCGTTTTATCTTTTGGTTTGTTTCTAAGTTGCCTTGTCTCTTTGCACTTTGCACTTTTGATCTCTCACATGGCTATTCTACACTGGACTTGATTAGAACATATATCATTTTAATCCGAAATCATGGAAATGCTGACCGTTTCCTATCAAAAGACATATAAACAAAAAAAACATTATCCTTGAACTAAGAACTTGTTATTTTTCGGTCAAATATTGGCAACAAATGGAATAATTACATTTAAACGAATGCTTGAAAGGGTGTATTTATACATTGAAATAAGTGCTTCGGAATATCATTCGGTGTTAATCTTGATAACGCAGTTGATTGTTTGTGTGAATATGTGGAACAACGCAAACAATAAGTCATTCCTTTTTTATATTTAAAAGGAAAAAATGAAAAAGTTGCTTAAATTACAGAAAATGTATTGATACATGTAATACTTGGACGATAGGGCTAGCATTTAACTAGCCCTGTCGTCCAAGTATGTGTGACCTTCATTTCTTTGGCAAATACTACAGCAGCTGTTTTATAAATCAAACAGTTGTCAAATGAATCCTTTATGATGTTACTAGTGGAGCAGGATTTGCTTACCCTTCCATAGCACCTGAACTCACCCTGGTTTTTGTAGGGTTCGTGTTACTCCAGCTTCAGTTTTCAGTATAGTGTTTGTTTTCTATGTTTGTCTTTCGTTTCATTTTGTTGGCCATGGTCTTGTCCGTCTTTCGACTTAACGATTTCTGTCTGCCCCTTTGGTATCTTCGAATTCCTTTTATGTTGACATGAATAAGATTATCCACTAAAAACTTCGACAATAAAGCAACCTCTCTAAGCGTCAGTTTTAAATTAACAAACGAGGGAATAGCCATCCAAGATTATATCTCAAGAGATTTGACCTGAATTCAAATTTTGATTTTGCAGGGTTTGTGGTATTCCAGTTTTCAGTGTAGTATTGTGTGATTGTCTTTCGTAACTTTTTTGTTGGTAATGGTCTTTTCTGTCTTTTGATTTAATGATTTCTGTCTGCCCCTTTGGTATCTTCGAATTATTTGAACTTCAAATTTTGTAAAATAATTTGTAATAAAAATAATTATTCAATTCAACATCACTGGTGTTAAAATAATAGACAAAAATTACCAATACTGTACTTTAATTAGAAGGCATATTGAAAAAAAAATCATGACTCATAAAAATTCAGAATATGGAGAAAATTTGTAATAATAAATAAAATTTAAGCTTACAAATGTTGCATAAATATAATGAATTTTTCATTGCACCAGCAGCCTGTTTTGAAAAGGAGTTCATGGATTCCAAGCCATTGTTTTTTGTTGGTTTTCTTCTTATCTTTAAGTTTGTTTCAATTTGTCTTGTCTTTTTGAACTATGCACTTTTAATCTCTCACACGGGTATTCTACACCGGAGTTAGAAACAACACAAAGGTAGTAGGAGCGTTCAACATAATAAAGTGCTCACATCTTTACAAAACGAAATAGAAAGCCTTATTCACAGACCTTCAGAAATTTTATGAGAATTTAAAGTAACATTAGTTTTTTGCACATCCCAATTTATAATTTTATGAAAAATACTTCACAGGACTTGCCTGTTTGTCTTTTTATTTATTTATTACACCGTCCTATTTTTGCCCAACACTCTGTCGACTCTTTTGCAATTGGAGAGCACCTAGCTTTTCTTTGGCTATTAATGATATTCTTACATTAAATCCTGCTGGACGTGTTTTATTTGATGTCTTTTTAAAAAAAAAAGGTTTGTTATCAATTCTTTTTTCTTATTTTTATATCTTGTTCTATTTGTTATTATTTACGTACTATTTATCGAAATTTAGAGTTAAAACTTATGTAGTTGGTTTTTAAAACTTGTTTTCCTGTCGATTTGTCATACCATTGTTCCAGGTCAGGAGAAGGTTTGAGTACTAATAAATATAATTAATCCCGCCACTTATATTTGTGCCTGTCTCAAACCAGGCACATATAATACAGTGGATGGCATTATTTTTATGTTTATGTTTTAATAATTTTACCTTGAATTCTTATTTGGCGATGTTACATTAAAATATCATCACATGTTATTGTACAGCACTTTACGATTAGCCTTAAGAATGTTCGCTGATCATTCTCATCTATATTAGTCAGACTCGTTAATTTTTCTGGTTTTATCCTTTTCATATCAATAATATACTTTTAGCCCAGTGACCTCCGCTTACATTTTCATAATTTAATTTTACACTCCTCAAAATGCTTCATGAGGATTTGTTCTAAAAGTCTTGTTTTATTTAATTTCTTAAACTTATGGCAAAACTTATGAAAGACAAAGAGGACCAGTGTTATCGCCAGGTTTTTCATTGCTTGTATCTGACCCACCATGTTTCTGCATATATCAATAAAAGATTTAAAGCATAAAAATGTCAGCACAATTTTGAGAAAAAGTTGTTATTTTAAAAGCAGTGAACATCCGAGTGATACATTTAAACATGAAATAGATATGTCAAAGCTTGTGTTCTTCAAAATTTTGCTTTGTTTACATAATAGCCATTAAGATGAGCAAACGAACAATGTCACATAAATTGAGCTTTTTTTTATTTAAAATGTTTTCATATCTTTATATTAGTCCAAGATAGAATACTTATGTGAGAGATCAAAAACGCATAGTCCAAAAAGACAGGACAAATTTGAAATAAACTAAAAGATGAAACGAAAACAAAAAAAGAGCAAAAGCTTGGATAAGATAACGACTGACAATAAGATCTTACTGTCTTTTCATAAAAAATTGCTAGTTTTGCCAATTTGTCACAAAATTGTGCCATGTAGAAGGGAGATTCAACGTTCACAATATTTTGGGCCTGTCACAAGCCAGAATTATATAGGCCAGTGAATGGATTTTGGCGTTTTACTGTTGCTTGCTTCACAATATTGACTCAGTTATCCGATTTGTAATTTCGAATATTTGGAATTGTGTCTCGTATACAGTTATGCCCTATCTCATATGTCTTGATAAATTAAAAGTCAACATATAGTATATTACAACATAAATACATAATTTAAATAAATCCAATATTTTCCAAATTCTTTTTCACTATCATTTTAGTAAGTAAATTATGTTAATTATTTGACAGTTCTATTATTTATTAAAAAGTTTTATCTTTCAATTCGTTGTACAAATGACGATATCAATCATAACTAATGAGATGTAACGGTGAAATCTTAACAATAAAAGGGTTTAATAAACTTACCAAAGTATGAAGTTTGTACCGCCTACCGACGGGTATAATGGATTTACCTCAGTCCAGGTGTTTCATTTGTTCAAGTACAGAGGCAGTAAGGTAAGTGAGATTTATTTTAATACTGTGAATTCATCTTTTTAATAATTTCCATCAAGAAGTTTAAGTACTCATTGCCATTTAATTTTTTTAAGCTTATAATGTTATATGTTTTCAATGTCAAATTTTTCTTTGTTGCTAATAACTTCACAGTTATAAAAATACCTATTCTTTGCGATTTTAAATGTTTTTATATATTTTATAATATGAAAGGAATTTATTAAAACTTAAATGCAAGAGTAACGAACATTAAAATAAACATACTACAAAAGTAACAAAAATAACTTTTCAGCGGCTGTCTGATGGACAGGGACAGGCGCGGATTCAGGCGCGGGCGCACCCGGCGCCCCCCCCCCTAAAAACGAAAAAAATATAATTTTAAGTCTTAATTTTCGTGATTTCTATGAGCTTTCCGAGGGGCTTAGCCCCCTGGTCTCCTAACAAGGCACTGACCTGGAACAGCGCCCCCCCCCCCTAACGTAAAATCCTGGATCCGCGCCTGAGGGTTAGGGTTAGTTTGTTAATAAAAACTCATTAAATGACTTGATTTTTACAAATTGTCTTCCATTGTTAGAAATTGAAATAAATTTGAGGAAAATGATTGTCTAGTTAAAACAATAATCCAATGAAAATGGTCGCGTTTGGCGGGGTCGTTTGGAAAAAGACTTGGTCATTTCTGAGAGATTAAAGACGATGAATTTTAAAAATGTTTATAAGCATTTATCTGACTTTTTACCCAGATAAATACATTTCTTCCGTCGTATCGTAGAAATCAGTATCTTATTAACATGTCATAAAAAGTAATTATATACAGAAAATTATCCATCATCTTATTATTTTTTTGTTTATTTGTTTATTGTTTTTTTATTGTAACTTTATATTATTCTTGTCACCAATGTATCCTTTAACATTTAATGTTGCAATGACATCTTATAAGAATATAACAATAGATATTAAATCAGTAATAATTACTTAAAATACAATAGCAATGTTGTCGAAAAACCATAACAGATCAAAAATAAGACACGAAAAATGTATTTCTTAATTAAATTACTTATTGTTGTCTTTAAACAATAACATGAATTAAGCAGAGAAACGATTTTGAAAGATTTTATCTGTAAAAAATATCTTACAGATATAAGCAGTGGTTGTGCCTTTTGGTACTGTGTGTATAGATATGCTCTTTTGTAATTCTGTGGGTGATAGAACCCGGGTTTCATAAATTACCTGTTATAAACGAAATTATTTTGTAGTAAAATATTACATAAAACTTTAAGAATGACGTAAATTTTGCAAGCCGAGATAAAGGGCAATGAAAGACGTAAATAGTAAAAGGTCTCAAAAGCGCACATGTTTAATTTCATAAAGAGCAAAACTGTGAAGATTATATTAAAATATCACACCAAAAGACTAATGCCATTCAACATTTGTTTTCAGTTTATTATCTGAAAGTCATGCGTTTTTTTGCAACTTTGATTTAACAGCCGCTTTAGTTTGCGCCTATCTCCGGCAAACATGGTGAATTTCAGATTTCATGCATTTTGGTCATTTACACTCTTTTGAAATATATTTTAATTTGTCATTAATATATTAAAATATTGTATAAATAAATAAATTTTTCTGTATACATTGTCTGAAACATTTGTATAAAAAAGAAAAAAAAAAAACAATTTCATGTATCTTTGCAGCTATCATCATTTATTAAAAAAATCCATTAATTAAGTATTATCATTAACTAAAATGTTAACATCCAAACCAGGACGATAGTATACACATCCATTTTACCACCTCCCACCATCTCCATCTAACATCCCATCTTTCCTTCTACCACCTTCTACCCTTTAATCAACCATTTGAATTTAAAGCATTAATATACACTGTACAAGGTGGTGATCCCATAAAGTCTTCCCCTTTGCACTGAAATGACAAATACCGGGTTGGAAAATGGACAATATATCGTGTGTCTTAATTGTTCATAGTTTAGTGTTTGTTTAATGTTTTGTATTTATATATGTAGTATTCAGCCTTGTTCTTGTTCTCGTGATTGTTGTATCTGTCGACTTTTCCCTGTTTATTATATGGCCCTTCGGTTTTCATTCGCCCCCCTAAAACTATTACGTTGCAATCGGTGTTTAAGAATTGTTTTGGCATGTCTTGTTATTTGAATTTTCTTAAAATCGATTTTTTTAGACTCTTAAATTACAGATAGGAGCAGGAGTTGCTTACACTTCCGAAGCATCTGAACTCTCCCTGATTTTGTAGTGTTCGTGTTATTCCATCTTAAGTTTTCAGTGAAGTGTTGTGTTCTTTGTTTATCGTTCGTTTCATTTTGTTGGCCATGGTCTTGTCTGTGTTCTGACCTAACAATTACTACCTGCTTCTTTTGTATATTCGAATTCCTCCTTCCAGTAAATTGCATTTTATTACAATCTTTTTATGACATTTTATTAAATTTTTAAAATTAAAAATGATATATGATATATGAGTTGCTTTTTTTCGGAATTCATACCATACCTTTCTTTAAATTCTTAATTAATAAGTTTCAAATTGTATCTGATATAGCCAGAAGAACCAACCATACTTTCTCTGGAGTCATTTGAATTTTTTTGCAATTTTAATTGAAGATGGAGTATTTGTAAGTTGTCCCTTTTAACACTTTTATCATTCTAAATTTTGACATTGCATTTGTTTCTTCTTTGCTTCTGGATAACGCTATCGATACTTCAGCACTTCGCGAAAGGTGCCAGGGAATTCTGTCTCAGTCTGAAGTGTGCGTGAGCACGCGCTAGTGTGTTTGTATGGTTTGGAGAATATATGAGGACCATGAAAGGGTCTTTTAAGCTAATCAGAAATGAGTTCATTAACTCGTGCTCCAAAGACATCGTATGATTTTCACTATTTGCTCGAAAATACAAGCATTCACGCTAACTGAAAAATTGCTTTCCAGTACTGATAAATAATATATATCTTTTCTTTACTATATCTATACCAGTAAATACTATTTGAATTGAATAGCTGAACATCTTTGGACAAATCAGTTCAACAATAGGTCCCAAAGCTGTTGTTTCACGATTTGCTCAAGCATTCACGCGTTCTGAAAAGTCCTTTCAAGTACTGATAAATATTGCAAATATTATATATTAAAAGTCTTTTACTATACCTTAATTGATTCAAGATGATTTAGAATCATATTAAATCAATTATGTTAAAGCAAAATTTGTTTGGAGGTCATTGATTTTAACAGACGTTTTAAAAGTTGAATTGTACGTTTTATTTTCAAATAGTTAAAGTGGATACTATGAAAAGTCCAGCGTCATGTTGATGATATTTAAGTCACAGTTCTTTGGAAGTATTATAAGTTATATTTTCTGAAATGTATAAATCACATATCACTATTGAAACAATTTGGAAGTTTAATTTGTTGAGACTATTTAGTATTTCATCAGTTAACTCTCAGACGAGTGGAAAGGGATATATAATTGTATGACGATCCATTAGATATGTCATGTTATGCGTGTTGTTTCAACAATTTATTGGGTTTTTCAGAGTTATGTTGACGACTGCATTCAACATATGTAGACAATTAGCTACAATAATTGGAAAATAAAATGAATTTACTTGTAATACGTCTAGAAGCATCATCCGTCGTCATTTTTACAAGTGTTATATAAAAAGAATTGTTTACTGCCTTTGTCTTAAAGATCTAACACAAATAAGAAAAGGATAAAATTAAAATGTTTAAAAACTCAATGGAAATGGTCGGGTTGGGTAAATGGCTGCGGGTATGTTACCAATAACTCTACTCAATCATGGATATATAATTAAGGTGTCATGCTTTAGGGCAATCACACTCAACTGTAACATACCTGAAATATGTTAGATTTAAATACTATATTAAGCAATATAAATTATTTAATTAAAAAAGTGAATTTTAGTTGCTTATTTTGGCGATTTCTTTTCCTGTTTGTCTAAGTATTAAAAATAAGAAGGTTATTTCATAAATATGCCATATTGCATGGGTTCAGATTTTATTTGAATATTTTGCAAGAAAAATAGACCTGTTCGCCTTGTCAAACCAAAATCATCGTTATATCTTTAAAAAGCATATATTAATAAGTAAGATCGTATCTTAAAAACACAACCATCTGTTCAATGTAGAATTTTGGAATCATATTGACAAAATATAAACAGAAATACTAAGGCAGCAACCATTTAATTTTCGGGGGGAGGGGCTATGGATTTTTTTGGAAAAAAAAGTTTGTTTCTACTCTTAGATGAAAAAAATAATTTGTTTTTGGTCTTGTGAAAAAAAATTGTTTGTTTCACCCTCCGCTGCCACTATGTGTAATGCTAAAGTAGGGATAAAAAATTGTTTTCGATATGTCGCGAAAAAAATTAATTGTTTTTCGCCGAA
>JAULBM010335134.1:0-12834 GCA_032357055.1 Geukensia granosissima
CGGTGTTTCTGTGACGCCAGACTCAAATACGACCGTCCAAATTACACAAGAGGAACCGACTCTCGTCGGACCAATGAACACGTCTCCAGTTTCGTATATACCATTGGAGATGGTCACGTGACCAATTCAAGCGAGCTATCCGATGGCGTGTTGTCAGCACCGGTCGTTTTATGGGTCTCCTAGCACGCAAACGCTAAGCACTGAGTCGCCTGATTACAGTCCGAACAGACACATGACCACCGAAACCTAACCATTACTCTTACCATTACTATGCACAATCTAAACTTCTACAACTTGAAATTGACAAACATGCCTTGTGTAATTACGTATCTCACTAACTGAAAAAAATCGTTTTTTACACAACACAAAATAATCGATTGATGACGTATCGCATGTCAAATTGAAGTTTATGTTGACAAATGTGTGGTCGCAAAACCAAATGTAATAAATATAAACTTTTAAAAAATAAGGTGGCGCTTAACTTTTGCCGGAGTGTATATATCTGTTTCTCGTGACGTGTGCATGCAGTGGAAATTATCCCTTTGCTTGAAGTGTATGCTTTCATAGTTTTAACAGATATGGAGTGATTGTTCGTGAGGGATTTCTTGCTTTCATCCATATCTTTTTAGATTTTTATTGTTTACTACATCTTTTTTGTTTGGTCTTTTAAATACCTACAAGGGCTTATACGAAGAACTCAGATTTTTCTAGATACGCTCTCTGTACTTCTTGTTTGTTTTTCTTAATAGTATGTATGTCGGGAATTCAGTGACAATTGTGTTCTGCTTTTACCGACAACAGTGCAATTTTATCGTCTTTGTCCGTCCTTTTTGAGATAGCAACTTTGACTTAGATCTTTAAGGCTTGATTTGAGAATTGGTGTGGTTTTGCTATAGAGATAGTGGAAAAGTCAAATATTTGTTGCTGCAACAAGAAGGAAGAGATCTTGAGTTTAAAATTTTCTTCAGGTCTTTGGAGTTCTTCAGTATTCACATCTGATTTATGCCACGTCTTGCACAGTTTGTGTCGCATCATTTCTGGCGACCCATCTTAATAGTGGTTAAAATTGAAGTTTAACTTGTGAGCCCCATTTAATAAATGTATCACAAAATACCAATTTCATCCACTGTATGGCCATTTCGTTGAATAAAAAATGACTGCCCGAAGTCAAAATGTTGGAAATCCGACTACAATACAATGACATTTAATAAGCACAAACATCAGAATCAAAATAATCTAAATATACATGAATCCAAACGTAGGTGAGGGTTACCTCTACATCAAAAGGAAGAGAATTTTACGGTGATTTTTAATCAATTTTTAACGAAAAAATTAAGGGCAGGTAAAAAATTCTGGCTTCTGGGCTCCGAATGTCATCGGGGACTAAAATCCACAAAGGTTTGACATACACCCTGTGCTTGTAATAATGTGTCACATGTTGTTAATTTATTTTTTTTAAATTTAGTTCGGATTTCCAATTTATGGCCTTTGTTGCCATATTTATTTACAGCAATTAAATGTTCAAAAAGAAGAATTCAACTTGGTGTCGAAATATCCAATACAATCGACTTCTTAATGCCTAAGTAAACAAGTCTCAGTAAAAAATCAATATATTTGTTAAGTTACATCCCAATAATTAGGCAAGTCTTGGTATAGTTGTATTCGAGTAGACCGCATGTACGAGTGCGACTTTTAACCTGTAATTAGCCGACTACTTTTTAATTCCTTTTTAGTGGTTTGTATGACATATTTTTCATATATTTTTTCTTCTAAATATTGTTACGGAGTTTTTCTGAAAGTGCTTTACACACACTTAAATTTATCTTTTTGGTTATTGTTATTATAAACGTTTCTAAGGTGTGGATCTTGTCTTTCTGGCTTATATAAATTCTTTCTTTTATATAAACCGCCCTTGTGGCTAAAAAAACCCAAAATATGAAATATTAAAGTCCATTTCAGTTCCTTAAAATAATGAAAAAAAAATGAAGCTGGCGAATTTATTTGCATAAAATAACATTAGAAAATTTAGATGTGTATTCCTAATCATCGCATGTCGGTAACGAGAGCGTCAAATATTTATCATATCCAACCATTTCTGTGCCTCTTACCATAAAAATCGTGATTTTTCAAGCAGCATAAAAAAATTAAGTTGTGGGTTAACCCATTTTTTGAAGTCAGCTAATTATAGGTTAAAAGTCGCACTCTGACATGCGGTTAACTCGAACACAACTATGCCGAATTTTTGGGTTGTAACTTAACAAATATATTGAATTTTTACTTAGACTTGTTTTCATTAAGAAGTCGATTGTATTAGATTTTTCGACACCAAGGGTAAAATGCTGATATTCGGAAGATGAGGATGGTCAACTCACGACTAAGTGCTAATGAATTTTATGATTGATTTGCTTGATTAGGTATCTAGATCTTACCTTAAAATGGACATGTCCACGTTAACGGTAAGAAATACTTCCCATTGAGTTATAATGGGAAAATATAAATTTTTTTTTTCAAAAGCAAATTAATCTTTTACAAAAACAAAAGTGGAATAAGGGACGTCTCATGTTTATCTTTTTCGTGACCAAAATCGAACAAGTTTGGATGTCAAATAAAGTTGCTAGGCGAAAAATCTGTCATTCAAGTGAACTGAAATGGACATTAACTACTAAATGTTGCCTTTTAAAGAATATTTTGAGCATAAGATGAAAACAAAAATATTAAATTGGGTTTTCAAGCATGTAAAAAGTTATTCCCAATTCTGTAAACGAGTTCTGTTTTATCTAAAATTTGGTAATCTTAAATTTTTTAAAAACATTTTTATTGTTCAATGAAATTGAAAAATATGTTAATTTAAATTTGTATATCTACCTTTTCATCAGTAACCTTTTTGGACGAATTAGTTTAGGTAAACATGTTAGTTAACATTTCATGAGAAACGAAAATCAGATAGTAGGTCAAAAGCGAGTATAAACGACTACGTCGAAATTATAGGTGTATTGAATTTTGCCAACGTTTTCTCTTAGACTGAAAATTAAAAATGGTGGCCACATGTCTTTTCCAAGAAAGTTGATAATATGTATTAATAAATTCTGACTAAACACAAAAAAGTGGATATTATTCTTAAGACATTCCTTTTTTAATTTAATTATGCAATAAAAACATTTACTTTTAAGAAAATAATTACTGTCAAGTCGTGTAAAGGCAACTAATGTTTTGTTTTAAAATATTCCTTCATTAATCTCTCTTTAATCAGATACGTATATTTGTACAGCTTTACAACAGAATCGCCACGATGGCTACTGGTTAAAGGCAGAGGTAAAGAAGCTATGGCAATATTTCAGAAGACAGCTAAGTATAACGGGACTTGCATTGATTTTAAGGCAGATGACATCACGGTGAAAGATAAGTCCGTTTCTTTATTCAGAAATATGAAAGAAATGGTGAAGTCGAGAACAATGATGAAGCGGTTTATAATACTTATTTTCAACTGGTATGAAAAGATAAGGATAAGTATGATAGCGGAAAATGTTTAAATCTTCCTTATTTCGTACGTTTGGACTAGAAATTTACTTGTATAATTGATAATAAATAACTGACTTTGCAGGGCATGGGGACCTTTTGTATTTCATTTTCTATTCATTTATTTGTTATAAAATCGATTTTTTGTAACTTTGATCCGCCTTAAGATATATGAATTTATCTAGTATTCCTTTAGACTCTGACATGCAGTATTGTTGCTATAATTCCAGGTTAATGATTGTAGAAAATTAATCCATCGAACGTTTTATTTCTTACATACGTTTCAATCCCATCATGTTTATTCATTTTACATACATAACCTCAATATTCCTCTGAAGAGATCTTTTTGTGAAAATGCATTAGTATTTATTCGTTCTTATCTGGTATTGAAAAGAACTAATTTGACGGTTGTCAATTTTCTTGTGTTTATTGTTTTGTCAAGTTAAATTTATGGCAATCTAAATTTTGAAATAGTTGACCGAAAATTCTTCTTCAGTCGGAGTCAGCCTTTAAAATTAACCATACCTGTTCTAAAATTATGTACTTAAAGTCCATGTTTGACATCGCTGTAACAATACCGCCAGTAGCTTGTGTGTGTTCTTTGTAGGAAGTTGGCTAGTCGTCGTTCACTGCCTGTCGCTGAGGCATCGTCGCAAGTCCGGTCAGCTACAGAATCCGTTGCTTCAAACAAATACATTACATTACATTTCCATTTTCCCGCTATCACTAAATGTTTAGGATATCAGATCGTATACCTCCGACAAAATTGAGATTTTGCACAAATTTCCCTCAAGACAAGTTTGCCCTGGAAGAATAAACAACCATTTAATCATAATCCATTTTCATTGGTATCTCTTGCTCACTTTTATTATTTGTCTCTAAAATTCAATATGAATTGTAAAATGTTATACTTACCATTTCGTATTTTTTAGCTTAGTTTAAACATATCAATAGTTACAGTCACAAGCAAAAAAATATCAGATAAGGATTCGGAAACAAGCTGTTATTAGCTTTTATAAAATTCGTCTCCTTGGGTATAATAAAAATACATTTTTAATATTAGACATACATGCTCATAAAAACGTGTTACAAAGTGACAAGTTTTGGAAGTTTCAATACGTAATATCGGTATTCAAATATAAATCAACATAGTTGGATGCAACTTTTCGATTTTTTATTACTGAGGCTTAAGTCGACCGTTACCCGAATACATCCGTCAGGCAGAACATAACCTTTTGCAGTAGTAGATGTATAAGAATGTTTGGCTGTAAATTGTATAATAGCTAATTGTTTGTTAAAAAGTCGAAGATGTTGGTTATTTATTTGATTTCTGTCTCTCAAATGTTTTATATATATATTTTTTTATTTTATAGCTTTTTAAATATTTCATCATATGTCACGGTCAATAAGATTTTTAAATCACTGTAAGATTTCAGATTGTTATAATTAGCATTTAATGTCTTCGTTGCCTTGCTTGCAACATATGGAATTTGCAATGTTATGACGGAATTTTTTGTCAAACATTTCATCAATTGTTTCGTACATTTTTAGTTCGGGAAATCCCATAATGAGACTGGCATAGGTTGGTGCAATTTTTGTAACCATGGCAGTGCCTTTATTTTGTCGGTAAACCTATCCATCAAAATAGAATGTATGTCTTCGTTGCCTTGCTTGCAACATATGGAATTTGTAATGTTATGACGGAATTTTTTGTCAAACATTTCATCAATTGTTTCGTACATTTTTAATTCGGGAAATCCCATCATGAGATCGGCATAGGTTGGTGCAACTTTTGTAACCATGGCAGTGCCTTTCGTTTGTTGGTAAACCTCTCCATCAAAATAGAATGTATGCTCCTCAAGAACTATTTCTTAGGCTCCGGAAATAAATTTTGTTTCGAATCTACTATCTACACAAATAATAATATTGGTTAATTAGACAGGGATTCAAAATGTTTAAATGATTTTAAGATCATCATAATCATGGACGTTTTGTTCTTTCATCTATTTTATTTAAATATCATTCTTTATTATAGGTTTTCCTTAAGTATGATATATTATGGCATTTCTATGAATGTTGGCGATTTGGGAGGAAATGTGTATATAAACTATGCATTATCAACTACAGTTGAAACAGCAGCAATCGTATTATGTATTTTTGTCGACTATTTTCCAAGAAAAAAGTTATATTGTGCGTCCGTGATTGTTGGAGGTGTTGCCTGTTTATGTACCATATTTACCTCTTTGTTTGCAGCAAAATGTAAGATAACGTTTATTACGTTATATAGTTTTTACATTTTTATAATGGATTTTTAATTGGCATAACATATACTGCATGATTAAGACGGACAAGTACATTGATAATTACAACCAAAGCTGCACACCTACATATTAAGATAAACAAGTAATACATTACTTAATACACACAACCATATATCCCATATTAGAAAAAGCAAGGAGATATGTCTAGATAAATTTTGATCTTAGTTATTACATTTTGGAAAGTTTTATCGAGTTTTTTGCAACAATCTTTTATTTTTTTTAAACACCTTAAACAATACATCTATCTGGCAGTCTTGGCTGATCGATCTAATTGTGAAGCAGTGGTTTTAAAGTTAATGATTATTACCAATGCTACATACAAAATCTTTATGTGGTTGGGGGTTATTAACATTTTACAGTGAAACTTCTTTTGGTTGAAAAAATCCTTATTGAAAGTGAAATTAAGAAACATTATATTGCTTAAAAAACAATTAAAAGCGTTACAAAAACTTCTTTTAATTAAAAAAAAAAATTAAACACATGTATCACGTATTAAAGAAATTCAATTGCTCGGCTGATCTCCAACGATATCTCACTACATAAGCAACAGTTAAGCCATTTTCTTGAATTTACATGTTATATATTAAAGATTGCTCTTGTTTAGATACCTACAATGAATCTAGAAGAAAATCAGTATTTTTAACCTTTTTTACATCTAAGAGTTTTCATGAATGTTGATTATATAAACTACGCGGTCAACAGACAAAATTATTAGACCTTTATAAAATCTTCCTATGAAAAGTTTTTACAATTAAACGTTAGTTCATGTTTTTTTAACTGTTTCGCATATGTTAAAATTTCCAATAGCAGCGGGCAACAGTTATAGAACTGTTGACCGCGAGGGCGAGGCTTAAATTCTATTGCTATTGGCTGATCAAGTCATGTTATCAATTCTGATCGACAAAGGTATTACAAAACAGTTTCATACAGGATAACCGGACAACAGCAGTTTTGTTTGATCCTCTGACTGAAATTTGCCCTCAGCCTACGGCTTCGGGCAACAATCAAATCCTCGGGTCAAACATAATCTTTTTTATATTACATTTTAAAAGATCTGTCAAGATTCCTGCAAGTGTTTTTTGAAAATCGATAAAAGTGCGAGACTCAGGTCATTTAATTTAAATAACACACAGTCAGCTTTATTAAACACAAAACGTATCACTTTCAATCTTGTTTTACCTGGCAAAGATATAAGCATAAATACAAAGCAATTTAAACAAGAACAAAATTGTGATATCCGATTGTATGACGTTATATTCCGAGTTTTCTGCTTATTATATAGATCTATGCTGAGTTCACACGGACATATAATTCGCATTCAATTCGCATTCAATTCGAATTCAATACGCATTCAAAACTAGTTACGCGTTCACACGTCATTGAAATCCTAATGCGAATTAATTCGAATTAAAATAATGAGCATTATACAATTCAATGCAAAATCCTGCAAGAAAGCCATTTCCTGGTACTTTTTTGCATTTTAGAAAGTCCTGTTTTTTAGACTTTAATAGTCAGACTTCAATTAGAGTTGCGAGTTTAATAACGCTTATTGGTTTTCAAAGGGGAGTTCGTCCGTACCCCACCCCACCCGAACCCAACCCCCACTGGCTACGGGTATGCAATGCGTGGGGATGCATATCGCAGGTTATCAACTAAAGTTATTTAATTTATTTCAAAATAAATAATAAACAAGCCTCTTTAGTACACCAAACGAAATTTGCTGTAACAAAAGTGAATATGTATCAAAAATTTACAATAAAATGTAACGTATTACATATGGTTGGAATTCTATTTTTGCCGCAGCTAAAAATTCATATTAACTTAAAATAAAAGATTTCCCATTCGGTGTAATGTTTATATTTTACGACTTTTGTAAATTTGCTACATTTTCTTGGTGCAATTTACCAATGGTCTCGGGTAACAAGACCTGATATTTTTGCGGGGATGGGTGTAAACTAGATAAAAGATAAGATTTTAAGAATGAGCTAGGTTATTTTCTAACTTTAGCACTGAAGCGGGATGTTAATTTATGGAAACATGCTATATCGAGGCAGTTTTGTTCAGAGTCCAAAATTTAATCAGAGGGGTAATTGAAATTTATTTGTGCTGAGGAAAACTAAATGCAGGATAAGTTATGGAAAAAATTCAAATGAAATATAACTTGAAAAACTTCATAACTGAACTTGCTTAAAGCAGGAGTTGCTTACACTTCCGGGGCACCGGAACTCCTCTGTTTTTGTAGGGTTTGTGTTACTCCAGCTCTTGTTTTCAGTGTGGTATTGTGTGTTCTGTGTTTGTCTTTCGTTTCATATTTCGTTTTCCATGGTCTTGTCTGTCTTCTGACGACGATTTCTGTCTGCCCTTTTCGTATCTTCGAATTTCTTTACGATATATTTTACCTAAGTCGCTGCGAATTTCGTTTGGTGTACATAAGTGAGTATATTGTTTATTTTTTTCAATTAAATAACGAGAGTTGATATCCTGCGATATGAAGCTCCCTCGAGATGTGAAACCTGTTTAACAAGTGACAGTGTTAAATATTCTGTTTTCTATAAAAATACAAACGGAAGCAAGTTAAGCCGAATTTAAATTTCTAATGCGTACGTTGATTTAATTTCATAGGTAAAATGTTTTATTGATGCAGTGAATTAAACTAATCTGTGTAATGAGTAGACAAAATGTAACCGACAGAAGTTTAGATTCGACTGTCATTTAGTGGATGACTGTCTCATGGACAATTATGCCAACTTTCATATTTTTATAAAAAAAAATCTTAAGATTCTATGTGTTAGAAACATCTTTCATTCTCGTCACCTAAACCCCCCAAAAGCCAAAAGTCGTTGGATGGATCTATGTATTCTCTGAAATTCAGGTAAAATTTAAATTAATTCACACTGAATTCATGCATCACTAAAGCAAATTAAGCGTAACGTGATCATGAAATAACAAGTAAAACTCGAGGAGAATTGTGTGATTTAAGTAGTATTGGCCTGTTTGCTAATGTATGTTGGAAAGTCACAGTTACCATCTTTTCAACATTGTTATTTGTGAAGTTTCTCGATTGTTGTCTTTATATCTGGACAGCCTCGGTGGTGCAATGGTTAGCGTGCTCGCCTCGAGTGCTCTAGGTCTTGGGTTCGATCCCCGGCCGGGTCCAAACCAAAGACATTAAAATTGGTATTTGCTGCCTCCCGCTAAGCACTAAGAATTTAGGAGTTAGATCAAAGACTGGTCGGCCCAGATTCAGAATAATGTGTCTGGTTAAAGTTGCATGTCTTCCTGTGGTCTGTTGCTTCCGTGAGCTCCCAAATTGAAAATCCAGATCAGTTGTCGGTCTAGTACAAAGCAGGGTTCATTCATCATCACTCATCATTGATATGCACTCTTCCTGAATATGCATGAAATATTTGCCACTTGACGTTAAGCACCATTCTATCAGTCAATATTTATATTTGGCCTATCTGCGTTCATTACGTCATGAACTGTATATAGCATTTTATACATAAATCATAAAGTTGAACTATCTACCTATTTTGGCCATAGTGAGTCTAATGAAGGTTAATCCAGAAAGGCGATTTACAAGCAATTAAATTTGGCTTTTGTATATTTATTACTAAAACTTTTGTCAAGATGGATATCGTATTATTCTGGAATATGTTCCTTATGCCTTCTTTTAAATATTGTATATAATGTCGCATTCCGAAAGTGAAATTGCATTAAGAAACGAGTTTCAATATAAAATTTTATTTTATCAGGTTAATAAATATTATTTACTCTCAGTGTAATAAATTAAATCATTTGGTGGTAGTCGACATAAGACAGACGTTTGTGTATAATGATATATTTGATTTCTACTTTTAGCATTACATTGGATTACAATAGGCCTAGCGATGGTTGGAAAGCTAGGCATATCGATAGCATTCTTCATGATAATTATAATCACGTCAGAAATATTCCCTACAGTGATACGTGCAACTGTCTTTGGTCTATGTAATACTGGTGGCAGAGTTGGTAGTCTTTCTTCATCATACATCGGAAAACTTGTATGTTAATAAAAAAGTACATAAAGGTGTAGAGTTGATTGACAAATATGATATTAATTGCATTATCAGCGTATGATATGCCTGTCTCCTCGCTTGAAGGATTTGAAAAACGTTGATATCATATATCATATGCTGTTTATTGTGTCTTCTCTTTTTAGCAGGTTTACAAATAGGGATCTGATGTCTTGCGTCCGTCTTGTCGCCGTCGTCTTCATCGGCGGCTTCATACTTTCTAACTCACTAACACTTCTGAACAGGTTTTACAAAACTTTCACGGATTAAGTGTTCCACCTCCTATTTTTATTTGTCCAAAAAAATGATATTCTAAAGTTGGCTGGTATGGCTGCAAAATGCATTTTAACCTATCTCAATGTTTTCTTTACTGTATGGTTGATTTATTGTATTTTTGTGTATTATGTTCATAAATAATCAGTCAAGTCATGCACAGTTAACCAAGTTTATAGGGTGCAGTTGAAAATATAAACGGCTATTATAATGCAAAAATAAACACCTGCTTTCTACAAAAGACACACTTTAATTTGATTTGCAACATTTGTTGCGAATAAATAACTTGTTCGATCTATATCTAACTTATTTCCTAATTTTTAATTTCACCTTTGAGTTTAGTTGTACTTACCGATAAGTGGTCGAGTCAGTTTTTGATTTTATACAGTATAGCCTAACATTCAAAAACTTAACTAATAGCCACTTGTTTATTTGTATAGGGAATATTGATAGATACAGATGTTGGAGTCGCCCTACCGCTTATAGTCTTTGGTGCTTTTGGTACAACGGCTGGAATTGTAGCTCTTTTCCTACCGGACACAAGACGCATTAAGCTTCCAGAAACTTTGGATGATGCAATTGTTATCAAAAGGTAATATGTAGCTACTAAGTATTTACACTAATTTTTATTATGTACAATATGTTCATGATAGGCTTGCAGCCGATATATAAGGACGTGTCTGTTTTTGTTTATTTGTTTTGCGTCAGATCAAAAACTACCCGCCCGTCCGCACTAAAAACATACAAACACAAAATGAGAACAAGTTTGCTTACATATTGCACTTATACAACTTGTACATGTATTACCTGCATATATATCCGAGGTCGTTATTTCTTTGTCGATGATCAACGATAGTTCTATGTTTTGGGGGATGTTGGTATAATTCTTCTCAATACTACAGTTGGATACTTATTATTTACTGTTTGTTTTTGACATCAAAAGGCTTAAACCTACCCGCACGCGGACGCAAAACAAAGAAATGCACAATTTTGGCCTAAGCCTGGTACTTTTTTGTTTCATCCTCGGCCGTAGGGATCAAAGGAATGAACAGGAGCAGAAGTTTGTTTAATCAGATGGCTGAAACATTATTAACGAATTATTAACATATCAATGATTGATGAAGTGCAAACAAAAAATTAGGCAATAAAGGATTTATATACTTAAAGTCATTGGCTGACAATATAGATATTTTTCGAATTTAAGGCATTAACAAGGATATCTACAGCTTTTTTCTAGGTTAAGGTATACAAATAATTTGTATATATTTATGTAATTGTAGTAAATCAAGAACTTTGTTAGTACCAAGGATGACGTCGGAAGAAGAAGCAGTTTTGTAAAAAAAAAAAAATAATTTAGTATTATACCTAATCGAACATATCATTTACATACAAATTAAATTAAATAAGAAAACATATTCAACATTTGGTATTTTGAGTAAAACTGCCAAAAATTATATATTTCTTTGATTTTTTTAAACATCTGTCAATATTATTTTAAAAGGGTGACACATATCTAATACATGTTATATTAAAATCTGTTTTATGATTTTACTTTCTGTTGTTTTATACCTTTTAAATTTGGTGATACACCATGATCTTAGCCTCTTTCTTTTTTGTATTAAATTTTAATAACCACTTGGCAACACTTATTTTGTTATATTAAAATCGCCTTTTTCGACAACACCCATTATTTTTTTTCAATCTTTTCGACTTGTTGCAGACAAATCTGAATAAAAACGCTGACGCAAGCAGGCAATAATTAGTGTAGTAAAACCCCATCATAACAGACTTTTTGCTTTTCTGGTTTTCTGGTTAACATTGAACTGGTTGCAGTCCGGTGATCAATGACACAAGAACACACACGTGAACATAAATGAGAATAATTTGGATGAATACTTACAAATAACATTTTCTGATGAGCACACACAACATAGACTCTGATTAATACTTCAATAGATGCACTTTAGAGAATGCTTCAAAAGAAACACTAGTACCTGAATATTATAAAAAATATAACAAAACATATAACACAAAGACAAACCTATGACCACAATTCATGACTTGGAATAGGAACATTATATATGTGGTGGGGTTAATGTAGTTTACCCTAACCCAACGAGTGGTCAAAGGAAAAATCAAAGAAAACAAAGCAATAAAAATCAAATTGAAATACACTCAGTCTAAGGAGCATCTGAAGTACAATCAATCTCGTGGAAGGTGTGCGGTATCTCCGACATTGACCACATATCATTTATAGTATAATGTGTCGCATATTGCATATTTATAATGAAATACTACCATTTTCACCGTGTGTGGGACGGTAATTACTTTCGGGACCTGTGGCCCACCAACAATGTTTCAAAGTATATGTTTACCAATGCAGTATAAATACTTTAGACTATGTTATACTTACGTGTAACTTCTCCTTTTAATAGCAACATTAAAACGACAGTTGAATAAATAGAAAAGGGAGATATGGTGTAAATATTCATTTCACAAAAATCTTATATGTACAAGTAAATTCCAGGCAAAGGAACAGCACTTTGATTGCTGTTATTCATCTCAAAGTCACAGTGAGTCCTTCAACACGGAGTAAAAACTCGCACCTCACTGTTAGTTCAAGACGGCCCCTAGCACCGGTTTGAGCGGAATTCTTTGCTAGATGTCGA
>JAULBM010335145.1:0-12834 GCA_032357055.1 Geukensia granosissima
GCAACCAACAATCAATAAAACCTTTTGCTCATCTGATGTATATGTTATCAGCTTGTTCATTATGCCCGTTATAAGTGTCAATACTTATATCAATAAAAGCAAGTTTCAAATTTGTACCCTTTGTGTGAATAAGTTTATATAATAAATCAGTGAATTTCTATGGGAATTTTAAATTTATATGCTTTATAAGTTATATTACCATAGAATGCAGGATGTGAAATTCAATTTCGTACCAAAACTCTACAGTTGCAGCCGTATTTTGCACTTAATCTCTATAACAGTAATATTTTGTGAAATACTTTAGAAGCCTGTAATACCTATGATGAAGGTTATGATTGTTGAAGTCAGAAATCTCAGTGAAAAAATCAAACAACTTTTGAAGTGTATACACCATTACAAGGGCTAAAGGCACATGGCCTGTTTATTATGGGAAAAGAAAAAACACGTCCGTTTTATTTTAAATTTTCGTAGTTAGACAACCTTGTTCAATTGTTCAATCCAAACTAATAACAGGTGTATGTTGTTTAACTTATTTAATATGAATTACTATTTTTAGTATTTCTTAATTTCTTTAGCTAGTTAGTGAAATATGAAGTGGTTTAAGACATCAGCCAGATATCCAAGGTTTTGTTTAAATGATAAACTAAATCCTGTTTTGAAGGTTTTTTTTTTAATTTTTGCCATAAACTGTGATTCTTAACAATAAAGAAAGTCTGCAATGAGGTTCGCGCATATCGCGCCCGAATGTATACCAACTGTCTGCTAATAAATCGTGCCATTTAATTATACACAAGTCTAAAGCCAACTGTAGAATATCCATGTGAGAGATCAAAAGTACATAGACCAAAGAAACAAGACAAATTTGAAACAAACTAAAAGGTAAAACCAAAACAAAAAGAACAAAGACTTGGAATCCACAAACTACTTTACAAAACAAGAGTGGGATCATGAAGGGTAAGCATCACCTGTCTTGCACGCAACACTCGTCGTGGTATCCTAAATCTCAAATCCAGGCTAACGTCAATCCGAGAAGAGGTCGGCGTATATTTGTATTACCGATAACAGGTCCATAACTAGATGAAATACACTGATACCATATGGATCAACCAATTCGTGATGGCGACCATAAAATTTAAGGAGGGACGGCTTCAACCTTGATTGGATGTATCCTTGTTGAAGTATAACTTATATGAGACAGCAGCAATGCTCTCTTCAGAAAATCCTGATACGTGAACGGGCATGAGAGTATCGAATCAACTGTGACACACAAAACCCCGTCGGCATGTGAAGCTGGAATATTGCCATCTAAATATGAGAAGTTAACAATAAGAAAGTTGAAGTCTGATGTTTGTCGTAAATCTTAAAAAAAAACAAGTTTTCCATCCAGGCTAATTTCCAGCAATAAATGTATTATCTCTGAAGCAGTGCGGTATTCCATGTTAAAAAATGCAGGTCTATCTTCAATATCTACGAAACTTCTAACATTTTAGAAAATCTTACCAAAAGTTTTTTCCTGTAAAATAGGAATACATATACATGTGAAAATGAGAGAATTTTACAGCAATTGCTGACTACTTTTTTAATTTCAGCTTCGATATGGGTTACAAACTTAGACATTACAATTTTCGTGTCTTACTTCTTGATGTGTCATTATGCAATAAAATCATCAATAAAGGTCTTGTATTAAAAATTCAAATAATGTGGTATTTGCTATAGTTTTCTGTCATTGCTAAATGGTATGTCATCAATCTTCTATGAAGTAAATTTTAACTATGGTCCTGATTTTTTACAAAGATGATTAATTGACTTTATGTTGTAGTGCAAATTTCTTCTATTTTCTCAATGAAAGTTAAGGTGAAGTTGAAGTAAAAAAAAACGCCATCTGGCGATGACTTGTTTACAAGAGGCTTGTTCTTATTGTGTGACGCCCAAGATCTGTGACGCTACGTTTATGACGTTCTGTCTTGGTACTGTATCTTTCAAATCTGACTTTGAATATTAACCCAAGTTCAACATATCTACCAATAAAAATTGTTAAGCCATTTCTGTGCAAAACATTTATTTTAATTTGCAAGTTGCATATTAGTTTTCAAGCTTTTTATACAGAAAAAGTAAAGATCCAGACCGTTCAGGTATGGTCCCGACTGCATGAGTATACACGCATAGTTGAATGGATGATTGATTGATTGACTGATGCAAATGTTTTCATGCATATTCAGTACGAGAAAAAGTTATCATAAATGGAGTAAGCTGGTGGTCAGGGCCGGTGATTTTCTAGCATAGTCGCACAGGAGTCTTAAACGTGCTAAAATCGGGGGATTCCTCCAACACGTGTCCGACTGTTTTACGTCATTTCCGAATGACATTGATTTAGAATTTATACATCCCCCAACAAACTGACGTCCCTTTAGGAGGAGTTCTTTCCTGGTGGAGAAACCGAGTAGCCCTTTTCTTTACTCCGGCTACTCTCTGGGTGGTCGAATATTTTTACATTCCGCTCACATAACAGATTCTCCTTAAGCAGGGGTTTTAACTGCAGGCGGAGAAAAAGAACGGCTTATTGCTATACACCTGCCACCGTCGGGTCCGAATGAATGAGACCGTACTTGAAGAGTATTATTATGCGTATTTTATGACTAATTAATTGAATACAAAACACACTAAAAACTTATTATTAATATTGACGAATTCCTATTCCTAAATGCAGAATAAAACGAACGCAAATTCCGTTAGAAAACATTTTAAGTAGACCGCAACTTTCTTCCTCTTCTATGTACGATCTTGTTCGTATAAACATTGTGAATCCTCGAAATCTTAAATAACCAGTGGACAAATAGTGACAAAATCTCGTTGTGTACCCCATTTTGTTTTTTTTTTTTTATTATTACATTAATTATTGTGAAATTTTATATCAGAATTTGAATAAAGTTGCATATTGTAGATCAGTGATCATATAGTCTATATGAGTACTTTCATAGGTATTTTAAAAAATTATAGGCAGGAATTAAGCGTACAGTCAGAATACGCAAACGGTTTAGCACAAACAATCAGGTATATATAGTAAATTGCTAAACTATCTGGAAATTTTTTTGAAGTTCTATGGAAATTTCATTTTTTGACTCTCCACCTTAAATAAAGTAGAGTTCGCTACACGAATTTTATCATCTCACCATTTATGAAACAATGAATGACATACCACAGATATGATTCCTACAATGCAATGCAAAAACCGCTAAAATTATCTTATATAAATAATAAAATTATCCCAAAGTTATACGTACTCCAAGAGAAAGAAATCTTCTTATTATCTTTTTGGTGTGAAATAAAATGAGTTCAGATATGCTATATGTGTATTTCAAAGAGAAACCTCTCGTGATCAGAGCATTAAAACCAAAATATACAAAAATCGAGATCCAAACATTGAAAAATCTTATCCTAACTAACTGGAATGGGCAGCCAAATCCCAGCGGGAATACTCCATCTACCACATGCAAATGAACTATATTTATTTAATCAGGAATTTAGAATTTTTCACAGGAAAATTCATAGAACTACATAAATTTTTTAAATTATACATATTAATTAATTCTCTACCTATTCATGGAGTCGGTACATATATAGCATCACTGAGACGTTGCAGACAAAGTAATCACTATCGGCATTCGTCGTTTTACAAAAAAATCACACATTTTCTTTAGGTTCAATGCAGTGTACATCGAAAACGGTATCAGTAACCCCATATTTTTTTCAAACCATTCGATTCCACGTGTAAGAAAGAACAGTTTGTCAGTTTTTGAGAAAAATCTATGGATTATTTTTTCCAAAATGATCATTTCGGTGCAAATCCAGGGGATTTTTTGTGTTTTTCCCCATTATATCCATGTATATTTTGCCGTTTTGTTATCTGACTTCAATAGGCTGTTTCTTTAAAATGAGATCGGTGAAGTAAGATTTTTTTTTGATATTTCTGTGTATTATGATGTTATGTACACACTGGCAAATTTTTGTTTATTTCTATGGACATGTCCTTTTCTGACTCTTCACCTTAACATCAAGCACCAAATATTATCTGCATATTCAGGATCAAATCATTTTAATGAATGATGATAAATGAATGTACTAGAGCAATTCACCGATCTGGATTTTAATATACTTGCTCACAAAGCAACAGTCTGCAGGAAGACATGCCACTTTACCCAGATACATTTTTCTTACTCCAGGCCGGCCAGTCTTTGCTCTTACTCCGACAGAAAAGCATCAAATACCAATTTTAATGTCTTTGGTTTGACCCGGCTGGGGATCAAACCCACAACCTTCCACACTTGCTGTGAGCATGCTTACCATGACACCACCGAGACTAATTCAGATTTAAGGCCAGTCAGTAATTGCTTTTACTCCTATATGCTGCATGCCTATCAGCTACAGTAGGCTGTTGCACATTACAATTCTGAATTAAGTGTTTCAGCCTAGTATTTGGCAGAGCTAATTTAATTTCACATCAGTATGCTCGTATACTAAATATGCATGGAATTAATTTTATGAAAGATAAAACCATTATGAAAGAAGCTAGGTGACTTAATGTATTTCTTTTCTATTTTTATATATGATGAATACCAATGATTATATATTCAATAATTATTTGATTATCCATAACTAACCGATGACCAATCAGAAGTAACCCATTCACTTGTTCCTGGACAGGGTACTTTATCTCTACATCTCTCAGCCTCTGATGGTTTGTCTTTGCCTTCACACTTAGAGTCTTCTAATGCAATTTGTTCATCATGACCCAGACTCCGGACACAGATGACTGTCCTTCGATGGATACCATCATTACCACAAGTCACAGAACAGTGCTGCCAAGGTCCTGCCCACCATCTATAAACAAGTACACTGTATTATCAATTAAATTTCAGATAGGATTTTGCTAACCAGTAGAACTAAGCAGAAATAAGGAAAACCAGTTCATATTATATCAATCATGAAGGAAAAATTGGGATTGTAAATAGTGGACACCAGATGAAAGCAGACTAAAATCATCCCCAACATTTTGAAAACTTCAATCACATTAGCAAGGTTAATAATATTATTATTTGATGCACAGTCAAATAAATCTATTTACAGAGCAGAATAACCTTTAAAACTAACCAATTTATCTATGAGGTTCAAAGAAAAATGGTAAATAGATATTAATTAATTTTGAATAAAGCTTGATTAAATTAGGTTTTTAGAAACACAAAATAATTTTGAAATCAACCAATTCTAAAGTCCATATTGGCAATATTTCAATTGTATCGAACTGACCTTGCTGGACAGAGATGAATATTACACACCCTCTGTTTATCATCAGGGTTGGAAGTGGAGTTACAGTGAATATCATCCACAATGCCAGCCTCTTTCTCAACACACACTACCTCTGACCTTTGTGTACCTAGAATAAACAATTGTCTAATGCTCCGACAAAATACTAAGAAAGATGTCACACAAAAACTGTAATGGCAATGCTGTATAGTATCCATTCCATAATTGCCACTGGAATTAAGTCTTTGAATCTCAAGCCATTGATGTAAATTAACAAGTTAAAAAATGCTCATTTTCACCTTGTGTAAAGTTTCTTGCAACATTCTTGATGTATTTTGCAGTTATCAAAGGTATTCTTAAATGTCAAAGATAAATACCATCTTTTAATGGTTTAACTTATATGTCTCTTTCTATTACATTTTTTAACGAAGATCAAGTAGTTTACTATTTCGTTTTTTTGTTTTTCCTTATTAGAATTTGAATAGGAAAATGGGAATTCCATTTTCCTTTTGGTTATTCGGACTTGCCATTTGGTTATTTGCAAATAGGCTACCAATGTCATCAAACTTCATTTTGACGAAAAGAAAATGTTGTACTGAGTTTTCGAATAGGAAAATGGAGTTCCATTTTCCTTTTGGTTATTTGGATTTGTCATTTGGTTATTCGCAAATAGGCTTCTAATGTTACCAAACTTCATTTTAATGAAAAGAAAATGGTGTACTGACTTTTTGAATAGGAAAATGGATTTTCCTTTTGGTTATTCGGATTTGCCATTTGGTTATTCGCAAATCGGCTTCCAATGTTGTCAAACTTCATTTTAATGAAAAGAAAATGGTGTACTGAGTTTTTGAATAGGAAAATGGAGTTCCATTTTCCTTTTGGTTATTCGGATTTGCCATTTGGTTATTCGCAAATAGGCTTGCGATGTCGTCAAACTTCATTCCAATGAAAGTAAAATGGTGTAAATTCCCATTTTCCTATTCAAATTTGAAAAACGAAAAACAAAAAACGAAAGTAAACTACTTGATCTTCGTTTGTTTCCTTTGTAAAATGCGGCAAATTTTATTCAAGTTTAGGGATAAAGATGGTTAATAATCACTGATCCAACCATATAATTTTATCTAACACTTAAATGTATATATGACATTTCTTTGTGCAGCACACAACCTTGCCCAGCAAAATATTCTGTCTACAATAACCAAAATGTCAATGTACTATAGGATCTCATACATTTTGACAAAGCCATAGTTGGTATCAAAGATATTTGGTATTTTTGCATTTTGTTTATTTTATTCCTCTGTATGACTTTTTTGTTTTAATTGCTAAAGGGGGAAGCGAAAGAAAACCGAAGGGCCAGTCAAAAGTGAAAGTCGAAACACACATGGCAATCTCGAGAACAAGAACTACACGGAACACGACATATATATATAATATAAAACTAAAAACACAAATTCAAAAACAATGCGGGCCACACCAAAAGCCGTTTTTTGTGTCAACAGCCCAGTTGTCAGAAAAGCGCTGTATTTGACACATGTTCTTAAATACTATGAGCTGGAATATGCATACGCCATACGCCGGGTCAACTGGAATTTACTATCAATAAATGGGAAGTTTACTACTGGAAATCAAGTTTGTCATATAGTTTTTTTAAAGATGAAGATCAAGGTATGAGGCCGATTTGGGAGCGTCTGTTGTGTTTTTAATTTCAAGAATATTTGGGTAGATTGGGTGATGGTAATCACCGAATCATGTTAATGATTTTCTAAAAAAAATGATCAGAAATTTTTGCTTATATCCGATGAAAGTTTAATCAAAATTTTAAGGGTATTTACCAATCCAGTTGTCAGACTCGTCTGACATGAAATTTATCAAAAAAGTGTTGCAGGAACTTGCTGCATTTGCGTAAATTCTAAATCACGGAAAATACGGAAAGGCTTCGAAAGTATTGCACAAAGTTGTTGTCCGTGCCGTCGGATTTGACTTCTTATTTCGATTTGTTTGAAATTGAATACTTCTTTCGCTATGTTTGGATCTTTGACTTCCTAAGTTTCGGTTCTAATGCTCCTGAAAAGAGGTTACTACTAGAAATGTACAAATAGCATACCCAAAATATGCCATATTCATTCAACATTGGTAATTTTGTATTTCGACATAAGGTGACATCTAAACATACATTAAATCATGCAATTATTACTTTCTGCTTTCAACAAATACGGACGCATTTAACGTACCCTTTATGCAACGAAAAATGATTGATGCCTTGCAGAATATGCTTAGTATTATTTAACAACAGGCACTTTTAAAAATAAGAAATCACAACTTATTCCTTTTTTTATTTCTTTTTTTTTCTGCGTACTATGCATCAAATTTTAAAGTTTAATCTTATGCAGTTGATTTTATAAGTTTGTTTTATGTCGTTTTGTCACTCAGCTGTCACATGTTAGTGGGATGGTTGAGTAAACATGTTAAACCCCGACATATACATTATGTGCTTGGCTCAGGTCTGGAACTTCGTGATCGAGTGGATGTCGTTGTTTTATGTTTAAATGTTACTTTTGTTACATTTTATACGTATTTGGTCGATAGTTCTTACATTTGAAAATCATCAATATAATTTTGGGTCATTTCACAGTTTACCGTTGGGTGTGGCTATGTATCAATTATTAAGGGGCCTTAGTGCCACCCGTAGAAGTTTGTGATTTACACGATGTAACAATGTCAATCGTATCGCATATTCTTTTTCTACATTACAATAGTTTGTAAATTCCTGATACTTTTATTGTTAAACGTGATATCCACAGACATGTTTTCTATTTTGAGTTCATAAAAATTTAAACATTGCAGATTGAATCCTGGCAAAGCTCATTTTATTAAATATTAGTCTGCGAATCCCTTCTGTAGACAAAGTGCCTTTTTCAAAAGAAAATAAATTTTACGTCGTCTAAAAAGCAGACTAAATATGTCAACTAGATTAGTTTCTCAAATTATCCTTGTGATTTCTTGTTCTAATCGAATTATACAACCTATTTATTACGCATTATTCATTTAACCTAATCCACTGGATATATAATAAACTGTCATTTCAAATATCTTTACATTTCCTCATTTGACCTATAACAAGGATGAGTAAATAAATGAGTATTTCAGGGTAATGCAGTGTAGTTTACATTTTTACATTGGTTTTGGAAGATACCACTAAAGGGCATGCTGCAAATACGGAAATAATTTACAACATTCTCATTCATCTTAAGCAGCGGTAAGAAAAATAGTTGGTCAAGTTTTAACAAATCATATAATATCTTTACATTAAGAAATTCTTAGATTAAGTAACCCTTCCCAATGTATTAGGCTGGCTAATTAGGTTTTTTAGATAAAGGTATGTTTGGATTCCGGCTTTCCTTTGTGTTTGGTGTAAAGCTACTGGTTCCTCCTTAAAATGTACATATCGAATATCAAAATTAACACCTTTGTTTCATTGCTAAAACCTGTCTTATGAGTTTGCGATTTGTTAAGAAAAAAATACTTAAAATTTTTTTCGTCACTGGCATAGGTAAGCGAATGTTTTTGTGAACAAAATAAGGAAAAACATCTAGATTGAAAATGTATATTTTACCCTTGGGAAGACGTTTGCTGCCTCTGTGTTAATAATGTAATTTGTCGATCGTGATAATTGTTATAAGACAACATTGTCGAATAGCATATTTTGTCGAATTTGTGAGTTATAACATGTTACGTAACATTAACACTCTGTTGTCCTATATCTTCAGAGAAATTGTCTATAATGGGTAATCACGTTTTGAACGCTAATGTGTCTTCAATAATACAATAAAAATATAACATAATTTCCACTTAAAAGAGTAGTGAAACGTATCACAAGGCAAAAACTTTTCATCCAATTTTCAAGGGAAGGTAAATGTAGGTACTGACAATGAGATATATAGTTTACAAAAGAAAAAGATCTTTAAAAAACGTATTTATCTTGCGATTAATTAAATTGTGTTGTTGAGTTACTAATTAAATTTTCGTACCTTTTTGTTTAGCATTATAAATACATTAAATTTGTATATATAGTTCAATTTTTCTAGCTGTCCGTTTGGAATATTTTTTTTTCATTCCCACTTCAGCAGAAAATATGCTCATACTTAATTCGTTGGACTTTCTCCAATGTTAATTGAAAGCAATTCACTTTGGTTTCGCTAAAGACACAAAGTTATTTCTTCTAAAAAGTTGTTCATATTTTAATGTATTTGTATCATCTTATGACCTTTTTGCTTTTTCAATTTAAAAATAATATATGATAAGTTGCAGTTATCGAGACCAAAATTTAAATTTTATACATGTTTATAAAGCAATCTTTAAAACGGAAGACACATGTCTTCAATTACTAATTATATCACCACAATCGATGCCAATAACTACAACTTTCATGTCATTCTTATAAAGTTTATAGACGGCTGCGATTGCTAATCATATTTATAATTCAAAGGTCTTGAGTTTTGACAGCATTGGTAATGCAAAACGAAGTTGATGTTCTTGTTAAGTGTAATAAAATAAGATTTATTGGACAAATCACAGCATATATTGTGTTATTTTGTTATGGAACAGACTGTTCTTCTCCGTTTTAAAAAATTCCGCAGCAATAAAAGTCATTTATTTCACCTGTCTAATCAAATAAATCTTCATGCAACATATTTATATCTACATTTTCAGTTTAAGATTTGTTGTATTGATAATCTTAAGCTTTCACAGACGACTTGCTGTATGATTATCGATTTTGTTTAAAGCGTTCTCCATCTTTAGTTTTCAGTGTAGTGTTGTGTGTTTTATGTTTGTCTTTCGTTTTATTTTGTTGGCTATGTTCGTGTCTGTCTTCCGACTTAACGATTTCTGTCTGCCACTTTGGTATCTTCGAATTCCTTTTAAACAAATTAATAAAAACCAGTTTGTGTTTTTGTTAACTATATATATTGTTGCTATTCTAACAAAACAATGCGCTTTTACAGTTGTGGAAAACACGTTTACTTCACTGTAAGCCTTTTTTTGAATAGAGGCGGGTTTATTTTTATGAAGTAGTCGAAATTTGCGTGTCTGTCGACTTTACCCTTTTGTCTTGTCTTTCGGTTTTCCTTAGCTTCCTCCTTACAGGTTAAGACACTGAACGTTTTAGTGACATTTAACTGAATTTGAATATCAAAACTATATTCTCCCTGTGTCTTTATATAGAAATGTTTATAGTCATGGTATTTCATCACAACTGCTTTTTAATAAGATCATGGAAAATCATCATTTCCAATGGTCTTGGTTTAAAATGAGATAACTAACATAATTTAGACATATTTATACATTATAGCATTGAACCTTGGTGAAAAATAAGAAGAATTTATCGCTAAATTGATATTAAGACTGCCAACTTTTAACGACAGCCAAGCATATATCATATAAAACTGGAAAGTAAATAACGACTTCAAATCAGTGTCTTATAATTACATTAGGATAAGAAATCACAGTGGATATAACTTCAGATTATTTAATAAATCTTACAAAATTTGGTTTAATTTGATGATAATATGAAGGGAGTATATCTGCTAAGAAATGGCACGTGATTTGCATAGATAAATAGAAATGTACAGACTGATGGACACATCGATTTAAAAGTTGCAAAATCTAAAATTTATGTCAGATAAGGCTTTAAAAGGCCTACTCCTTGGGTATTAATGGAAAGCTGCAGACATTACCTTTCGATATATGTAAATTGCAAGGAGTAATCTCTCATAAGTAGCATAAGGGCCAAAATATATGAAGTCCAAGATCAGAACATAGCAAAAGAAGCACTCCAATCCAAACAAGTCGGAATTGATAGCCAAATTCGACGTCAGGGACAACTACTGAGTAAGGCGCTTTTCGACGTTCCGTATTTTAAGTGGTATAGAATTTTAACAAATGCAGCAAATGTCTGTAAAACATTGATTTATTAATTTCATGTAAGACATGTCTGACAACTCTGTTCACATGGGTAATCTACACTGAACACATGAAACCATTCATTCAACTTTACACCGTTATTCAGAATTTCGACTCTCTGCTTACACCTTCATAATAGAATAATACATCCTACTGTACTTATTATCCGTGCAAAAGATCTGCAATCAATTAAAACAGAGAGAAGACGAAAAGGTGCCTATTGTTGTCTACGACATGAACAACAAAAAACGTGGACAATTGTAAATCAGAATACAGTTAAAACCTTTGCCAACAAATTGCAGCAACGACATACTGCACCAAAACTTCAATAAAAGATAAGCTGGATCCGGAGAAAAATGTGCCTCAGGAGGATAAGCAACTCCGGGCCTACTTGAGGTGAGGCTTTCGTAGTTTTACTCGGTAGTCATAGTTGACGGTTTGTCAGAAACGGTGTAAGTCACAACAGATATAGGAAAGGATATCCCGGTAAGATATATTTTTCTTGTGTACTAGAAAGCCAAACCAAGATAATGACCAAAATATTTCTGGGGCGATAATTTTAATCTTTCCACAAAAAATCATTTGTTTAGTCGGTTTCTTGCCAGCAGCAACACCGTATTAATATCCTGACAAGGAAAACATCAGTGGAGAAATATATGCTCAATATACAGGTGCGGAGGCAACATTGCTATACATCTGAAACCAACAAAGGACACAAACATTACACTTAATCTAAGGTTAGAGTAACAGGAACCCTACAAAGGCAAGCTAAGATGGGCAATCCTGTTACTTGTTAATCGATATTCAAATCTTTTGATAAGTCACAACTTATACCACAGATTCTTCTATAAAGTCATTCAATAATTGCATATGTTAGTTTAAAAGCTTTTTTTAACAAATTTGACACGGTTAACAAAGTCTAATTGCATAAAAAATAGTGCTAAGTTACAGACAATCATGTTATTTAAATTTGTAGAAACCCCGTTTATTTGAAAATGATATTATATCTGGCAAAAAGGTAAAACTTAAAAAATGGACATTGCAGCGCGTGTCTTTAAAGAGGCTGAAACTATTTGCTCTTCTGTAAAACCACAGTTTCCCCATGGTTTTTTGTTAGGATCTGCTTTGTTCGTGGTTTAATTCGTGTTTTCATTTTTACATACCCTATGTGCAATGTTCCTACCTGTCCATTTCTCGAAATTAACACCTTTTCTATAGGCCTTTTGGTATTCATTCGCGTCATTTTAAGTTATCAAGGGTCCATGAGGGTTGAATCAGCCCAGTGGTCAGACCCTCTCGACATAATTTTGTCACACAGACACTCCGACTAGTTACTGTTGGGTTTGGCTTTTATTTCGATTCGTTTGGATTTGAGTACTTCATACTATGTTTACAAGAAGAAATTTACTTTATAGGTGAAATTCTAGACCCCCTAAAATACTAAAGGGCTTTTAAGCGTATTGCTTTCCAGATTTGGCATTATATTTCGATTTGTTTGATTGATTGATTGATTGATTGGTGTTTTACGCCTCGTCGGCAGTATTTCAGCCATATCGTGGCGAGAACATGATA
>JAULBM010335156.1:0-12833 GCA_032357055.1 Geukensia granosissima
AGTTGTATCAATCCAGATAATACTAAATAGAAGACTTTTTATCAAGCATTTGAGGGGGGTTAATATCCAATGGGGGGGTGGGTCATAATACCATACATGGGGGGTCAATTTTCCATGAGGGGGGTCACTTTTCCATGGCAAAAAAATGACCCCGGGATCAGTTTTCCATGGGGATCAAAATACCATATGACACCGGGAGTACACATTGTCATTACTGCGTAATAATTCAGTAATTTATCAAGAATAAGACAACTTGCTAAAATCATTTGAGGCACACCTGAATGGAAATTTAAGAGTGATTCTTTTTTTATAAATCAAAAGAGAAGTTCCGAAAAAACAGATGTGCTTGTTTTGAAAAATTTCCTTATCTAGGTCAAACTTAAGCATAAAACATAAACCGTTAACTGTGGGATGATGCTTTCTTTTGATTAAAAATAAATACAAAGGCAGAAAAGCACAAATTATTTTATAAAGCTCAAAAATCACACTACATAAATGCTTGACATAGAGTAAAGGGATGAATCTGGTGTTGGACAGTTTTGTTCCTTTGTAGGTACATGTATGGTTAATATTAAAACTCATAAATTCTCCAGGAGTTTAAGCACATTGTTGATCATTATAGGAAAGAGCTCTATTACCCAAAACCTCAGATTATTTGTAACATTATGTTGAATTAACAGCAAACTGAGGGTTACAGGTTTTTATTTGCAACAGATGAGATTTATTGCTGTTTTTAATTTTAATCAAAATCTTAATTTGACTGAAATTGACAAATTCATGTTTTCTTCCTGTAAATCATGTTCTTTAAACTGCTAGCAATCTCTGTTGCAACAATATTGTGATATTCATTCAAACTACTGCTAAATCTATCTTGGAAGTAATTGTAGGGCAACTATTTTGTACTGTTAGTTACTGAAATCTTTGATGGCATAATTAAATTTGAAATGTCAAAAATTTTACATTAATCTCAGTGGCAATATGAACTTAGCCATTTTTAAATGAATTTGCAAGAATCTCATTTCAGCTGATCTGATTTTCTGTTGTTTGAAAATTGTTTTGATAAATTTACAAATTTGAGTAAAATGACAACAGAGTTGTTGTTCAGGAATATTGTCAAAAACTGATTTAGTTGATTGTTGTGACTGCTGATATGTTCTCTTTCCAATAGCTGATTTTGTGTTAGATGCTATTAAACCTACTGCGTAATAGATCAGTATCTGACAAATACATTGACTTATGAAATGAACATTAACATGTTGCTGAAATAGACATTGTAAGATGTAATTAACAAAATGTTGGATAAAATTGGTGATCTGCTTTTTGGACTAAATTCTGGTAGGTAGATATGAATTTACATTTATTTCATCAAATTAGTTTGCTCTCTGTTGATTAAGTATTACATAGGTGCAAAAAATTATATTTTTGTTGAAAATTAGACTATAGTCTTTGGGACTTCCTCTCGTGTCATGTGATATTTGATAAATTTCATTGGATTTTGCTTCCAAATTCAATTTGTTTGGATTTAGTGCTTTTTTGCTATCTTTAGATCTTGGACTTCCTATATTTTTGTTTGAATGCTACTGATGAGAGGTTACTCCTTGAAAGGTACATATAGCATACAAAAATGCTCCAAATTAATTCAACATTGGTAATTTTGTATTTTCAAAATGGAATCAAAATTCTTTCAAACTTAAATTTTCATAGTTATAGAAGCTTTTAAAGCAATATAATAACCAATATTTCCTGTATAGGTGTGAAGTAATAATGAAGCACATATAACTAATTAAGATAATTTCCTAGACACTGACTGTCTACCGGTAGCTACATGTGGTATTATTTGATACATTCATAGACTGTTTACATAGCTTTCAGCTTTCATGTGAGCCTGGTTATATACCCAACAAAATTCACGAAGAAATAAGCATTTTATTATTTCTTGAAAAAAAATTGTTAGGCTAATGCTTCACAAAAAGTTTTAGACTTATGACTACTTGTAAGTCTTGTACAATCTATGTAATTATGATTTCTCTAACACTTATGACCTTGTGTGAAATGGTACCCAGTTTTTTTAACAAAAAATTTCCAACCCTATTTAGGCTTTTGAAAATATTTAATGAAGAGAAAATATAAAATTGTATGTGAGATGCCTATGTAGAACTTGCAAATTAAAATTACTCCTCTTTATTATTATTAGCTTTCTGATTGCTAAAGAAATTATAATTATTTCACAAGTTCACCTATGCTAACATAAAACAATATTCAGGGAAAGAAAAGACTGCAATTAATTAATCTGACCTGAATTTTCTTCCCAATGATTGTAACATATATTTCTGAGACGAGAGAAGCATCATGCAATATGAGGCAGCTTTGACCTACATTCCTTACTTGATTGCTTAAGGTTGTATGTAATTTTAACCTCAAATCTGGACTCACTAAAAGATATAAATCTCATTAACTTCAATTTATGTATCATAAAATTGACAAAAAAAATGTTGTTCTGACTTCAGTTTTTCAGCAAGTTGGTTAAAAATTTTGACTTTAAATCTAATCCAAACAATTTCCATTTATACATTGGTCTTGTATTTAACTTGTCAATCAAAAATCATGTGTAAACACATTGGAAATAGAATATTGTTGATATGTATGAGGAATGCAGGGCTGTACATGTATTAAATTGCATTTGTAAATTAATAATGAGAGTCTTTTGTTGATAAGGACATTATACCATGGTTTGTGTATTGGGTATTTGCTGACAATACAGATATGGATTTGCAGCAGGAAACTGTTTAGTGGAAATACACAACGGACTTTGTTAACTAAGTTTGATTTTGCAACATCAGCATCCTATGATAGAAATTTGATTTAAATTATCATGGTCAGTAGTGGTTGAAGAAGAAAATTTTACATTGTTAGTCTTTGATCAACATACATGTAGTTTCTATATTCGAGAAGTTGCTCCTGCTTTGAAGGAAGGACAGTTGAGACTGAAGAAATTATGATTTTTAATGCCTAGAATTGAAAAGATTTTGAAATAATTCTTTAACTGAGAAATTGAGTTGCTTTAGATTAATTTTTTGCCTGAAAACACTTGTATGACCCTTTTCTGGATTTGAGGTCAGTTTATATCTGCACAATTGCATGTGGTACAATTCTTAATCTTTATTTTACAACTAGTCAGGCAGTGTGAATATTGCAAAAAAATTAGAGGTAAACATATAGCACTGTAAAAGTAGTAATATTTGCTGTGTTTTAATTTTCGCTAACTTTACAGACATTATTTTATAGCAAAATTTTACACCTGCAAAATGTTTGTTTGGCATCACTACAAGATATGGAATATATGCAAACATTCAAAGCCACAAAAAGGTTTGAAAATGTGTTTCCGTCAAAAATGGAATCCACAAATACTTATACTTGTGCAGTAATCAATAAAGATTTTCATGACAGAGCTGCTGTTTTTTTTTTGTGTTAATATATCATTTAAAAATTGCAGACATTATTCATGTATATTTGAATGGAGAAAAACGTCTTAAGTTTTGACAACTCTACATTATACCTCCCCCACTGGATCTCTGAAGCATCAGATGATACAAGGTAAACATGACATTAATTATAAATGTCTGAAATATTAACCTAACAGTGTAAGGGATGAATTTTGTACCTGCAATTTACCGTCCTTCCCTCAGTTGGATTCACTGGCTTCCATTGCCTGCACTGTGTGCAGCACTCTAGACCACTCGGCAACCTAGGCTATATAACAATATCGCTTCCGTTAACCAGGTGATGCTATTCTACATCAGCGTATTGAATGAAGTATAATATATACAGAATAACTTTTCAAATGTGATCAATTTTTTCAGACTTAACTGAAGAAAATATTCCTCAAATGTACTTTTAATATTATTTCTGTCTGATTTTTGCAGGTTTTGACAATGAAAAATAAATTCTAGAAGTGTAATTATGGATTATATCAGAAGGAATATGTAGAAACCATGTGCTGATATTTACCTTCAATTTATTCTACAGAAACTGTGGCCTTATACTAGCTGCCAACAAATATATTAACTTTACACAAAGGTATGTACAACTATTTTGGTTTTTTCTCTCTTCATTATATCCTGCAACAGCATATTGTTTTGTGTTTACCGTTAATGTTTGTTTTGGGTGATCTAGAACTCATCCAAGGAGTGGGATTTCAACATTAAAAACTACAGGATTCAACAATTTCCTCTGTTTCTAATGGAGATGGACATTTACATCATATCTTTTCTATATGCATGTAACTGAAAACTGACCAAAAAGTGGTGATACAATAAAAATAAAATAAACATTAATATTTAAAGACACCTCTTTTGCTAATATGCAGAAAGTCTGATTTTTTATTACTGTAGTTGGTAGGTTGTGGTTGCCTTCTGAACAAAATTGAAGGATTAACCAATCAACTCTGTTAAAAAGTGAAGGTATAGATTCTGAATCCTTGGTGCTATATAAAAATTGACTAGACATTCATTCGTGAACAGGAAAAATTCTTAAAAGTTTCTCTTACTCCAGTTAATGAGACAACTATGTATAACAATTATTTCATGGATTAGTTGTACATTTAAATATTTGGCTTATTGGTTCCATTTTAATGAATATCATGTAGTGATTTCCTCTAGAAATTTTATATAATAGTAAAATTGAACAAGACATACTACAGCCAAATTTGAAACATGCTGGGAATTAAATTTTGAAAAAAAATCTTGAAGAAAGCTGGCATTCAATTCATGGAGTTAGAAATATGATAATATTTAGTGGAATTAATTATGTCTCACCCCACTACAGTGAGGGAGACATATTGTTTTTGGCCTGTCTTTGGTCTGTGTGTCGTCACAAAATTTGTCAGCACAACTACTCTGAAACTACTATTCTGATTTTTATGAAACTTCAAACATTGATGTGACATCATATGTACTTGTGCATGTTCCCATGAAATTTTTGATCCCCGCATTTTTAGCTCACCTAGCCTGAAAGGCCATATGAGCTGTTGCTATCACTTGGCGTCCGTCATCCATCTGTCTGTCGTCCTTCAACATTTCATATTTTAATCTTCTCCTTTGAAATGACTGGGTCAAATTTGACCAAACTTTGGTGGAATGGTCCTTAGGTGGTCCTCTACCAAAATTGTGTCCGATGATCCAGACTTCCGAGCAAGATGGCCGCCAGGCTAAGATTAAAAAAAGGGGGGGGATGAAATTTTAAAAATCTTCTTCTCTGAAACTACTAATCCAATTTCAACCAAACTTTGCTGAAATGAATATTAGGCGGCCCCTTTTCAAAATTGTGTCCGATGACTCCGACCTCTGAACAGGATGACCCCCAGGCTAAAAATAAAAAAATGGTTGATGTATTTCAAAAATCTTCTCCTCTGAAACCGCTCAGCCAATTTTGACCAAACTTTGATATGATGGTCTTTGGGTGGTCTTCTTTCAAAATTGTGTCCGACGACCCCGACATTAATACAAAATGACTGCCAGGCTAAAAATAGATAAAAGGGGATTAAATTTGAAAAATTTTCTTTTCTGAAAGTATTTAGCCAATCTTAGCCAAACTTGGCTGAAATGTTCCTTGGGTGGTCCTTTACTAAAATTATGTCCATTGACCCCGACCTCCAAACAAAATGGCCGCAAGGCTCAAAATAGAGAAAAGGGGGATGAATTTTAAAAATCCTTCTCCTATGAAACCGCTGTAGTGATTTTTACCAAACTTTGCAGAAATGTTAAGCAGGTGGTCCTTTACCAGATTTTTGTTTTCATCCCGATCGGAAATTCAAAATGGCAGCCATGGCGAAACTTAGTTTAACATTGAACCGTATGGGAATTTCATGTTTTCATCTTCTTCTCTGAAACTATTTTTGAGATTTTAACCAAACTTTGCACAAATGTTAAGCAGGTGGTCTTTTTCCAGATTTTTGTTTTTCTTACCGATTGGAAATTCAAAATGGCTGTCATGGCGAAACTTAGTTTAACATTGAACCCTATGGGAATTTCACATTTTCATCTTCTTCTCTGAAACAACTGTAGAGATATAACCAAACTTTGCAGAAAGTTTAATCAGTTGATCCTTTACCAGATTTGTGTTTTTGTGCCGATCGGAAATTCAAAATGGCCGCCATGACAAAACTTAGTTTAACATTCAATACTATGGGAATTTCACATTTACATCTTCTTCTCTGAAATCATTAAACCAAAGTAAACAGAAATGTCAAGTTGATGGTCCTTTACTAAATTTGTGTTTTTCGTGCCATCATATTATGGTGCATAGGTAGTTCCTTAGAAAACAACGCATGTAACTTAACACGTCATGAATGATCCCTATATATTTCTCACAATGTATGCTGGTTGGTTCATGTTCATCAGTCCTTTGCAATCATATGAAATTACAAACTTGCAGACAGTGTAACAAAAAATTCCAAGTTTGCCAGGTGAGCGATTACAGGCTCCGTGGAGTCTCTGGTATTTTGTGAACACCACTTTTTGGAAAGCTTTAAAAAAATTTTGGTCTACATGTACCTTTATATTGTATTTTGTCACTTCCAAAAAATGGGATAGTTCCAAAAACAACCACCTTTTTTAGTTTTTTAGATAGAATATTCTCTATGTTGATTTTGTAACGCGGTTCATCGACGTGACCGAGGTTATTTGCATTTCTCAAATTTTGTGGTTTTCACGCCTTTCGCCCCGTTTTAGCTCACCTGACCGAAGGCTAGGTGAGCTATTATTACCGTCACTTGGCGTTTGTCGTCGTAGTTAACATTTTCGAAAAATCTTCTCCTCTGAAACTACAGAATGGATTTGGATGCAACTTTGTGAAATTTTCGTAGGGTATTCTGCACAAAGTTTGTGGTTCGAATTTTGATCCCTGAAAAAACATGGCTGTCGTAACTAAAAATAGAACATAGGTGTGTGACATAAGATTTTCGCATATATCTCAAAAACCTTTTACTTTAGCCAAATTTTGACATATGGTTAAAGTGTTTAGCATGATATAATCTATCTGTGATGAAATTTTCGTGGGAATGCCTTATCTCTTATAGGAGTTATGGCCCTCTTTAAACGTTTTGAAGTTAAAGTTTAAAAATCTTTTCCTTTGAAACTACTGAATGGATTTAAATTGATCCGTTGAAAAAACATGACTGCTGTTACTTAAAATAGAACATAGGTGTCTGACATAAGAATTTCTGATATATCTCAAAAACCGTTAACTTTAGTCTAATTCTGACACACGGTTTAAGTGTTCAGCATGATGAAAGCTATCTGTAGTGAAATTTTTGTAGAAATTCCTTATCTCATGTAAGAGTTATGGCCCTTTTAGACGTTTTTCCGCGAATTTTAAAGTTAGTTATCAAAATCTTCTCCTCTAAAACTACTGAATGGATTTTGATGAAACTTTATATGATTGTTCCTAAGGGTATTCTGCACAAAGTTTATGCTTCGATTTTTTGATCCGTTGAAATGTTGGCTGCCGTTACTAAAAATAGAACATAGGGGTCTCACATAAGAATTCCGCATATATCTCAAAAACCTTTCTGACATAGCGAAAAGTGTTCAGCATGGGGAAATTTATCTGTGGTGAAATTTTTGTAGAAATTCCTTATCTCTTGTAGGAGTTATGGCCCTTTTTAGATATTTTTTTTAGCAATTTTTGAAGTTAAAGTTTTAAAATCTTCTCCTCTGATACTACTGAATGGATTTAGATAAAACTTTTTTTATGATTGTTCCTTTTTTGTATTCTGCACAAAGTTTTTGTTTGGAGTTTTGATTCGTTGAAAAACATGAATGCCATTAATAAAATTAGAACATGGGGGTCTAACATATATCTTAAAAAACCATTAACTTTAGGCAAATTCTGACAGAGGTAAAAGTGTTCAGCATGATGAAATCTATCTGTGCATGATGAAATTTTCAAGGATATTCCTTAACTCGTATTGGAGTAATTGCCGTTTTAATTGACAATTTTTAGCTATTTTTGAAGTTACAGTTTAAAAATCTTCTCCTCTGAAACTACTGAATGGATTTAGATGTAACTTTGTATGATTGTTTTTAAGGGTATCTGCACAAAGTTTAAATACAATGCTGTTTGAGACAGGTGAGCGATAATAGGCTTCTAGAAGTTTAAGAACACAGTTTAGCGGACTTTTTCTCACTTTTAGACAATATTTTATGTAAAGAAATTTTTCACAATATTTTGCTTTACATTTTGGGTGTTTTCAGAAAAATTTTACATTGCAAAAGCTCAAGCGTATGTACAACTGTACAAAATTGGAAAGTTTTTTTTTCTGTAAATCATTCATTTATCTCAAATCCCTGAAGTAATTGGTAAACTACCTTCTCGGTGTTTCTGTATGAACTTAATGATAGCTATAGGTGGCCCTTAATTTTTGTCCACGTATATATAAGTTTTCTCCATATATATAGTAATGATTTAAAATGAACTGAAATGGACTTATACAAGCAAAGAAACAATGACGATTTTCATTTGACCTTTCTATGGAATTACAGCAAAAAATTTAAATTAAATTAAAAGAAAATACTTAAATAAAATAAAACAGTACCATAGGACTTCTAACCGGACCATTTTGGAAGTTTTTTTGGTCCTCCAAAAGCTGCTATATATATAGCTCGTTTTCGAAGCCAAGAGACAAGTCTTGATGCAAACATTCTTTTCTAATATATGCATGCATGCCTATTTGTATAAATTAGAAAATTTGTTTCATATTGATATGTTTTTCATATATAGGCTGAAGCACAGTTTGAAGAAGTTCAAGAGAAAAGGAGAAGTACTAATAAATCACTTACACATGTCAATCAGAGGTTAAAAAGTGTGGCCACGGAGCTGGAGAAAACAAACAGGGGAACAGATCGGTACCTGGAACTTGTTACAAAAGAGAATGAGATAATTCGGGAGGAAAATGCTCTGACAGAAGAAGTTCGACTTTTAGAAGATCAGGTGAGAGCAAGTTTTGCTCTCTTGTCATCAGCTTTAAGAGACAGCCACGAGAAGGAGCGGGCTCAAGGCGAACGAACAAAATATTGGTCCATTATAGGGTCTGTCACCGGCGCTGTCATTGGTTTCACCGGAACTACATACAATAATAGAAGGAGAATGAATGAATTACGAGGGATTGTGCAAACAACGACGGGTACGACGGACGATTACAAACAGATAGCCATGCAACTCTGTGATGCTGTGAGATCACAAAATAACAAACACGAGCAGCTCATAGGTGATATTCGAACAGCTCTTAGTAATAGTCCTAATCCTAAAGATTTAAAGACAAGTTTTAACACCAACCAAATTAGTGATATTATCGAAATGTTGAAAAGTCATAATGTTAAATTAACATCTGAAATAACTGAATTAAAAAACGTAATAGGACTCAACACAGCATCATTATCAAAAACAAATGTTATTTACGTAGGTCCCCAAATGGAAGAGATGTTATCACAGACAGAACGAAATTTGGAATGGAAAATAAAACTCAGTTCTTTAGCAACTGTGACATTTTTATATGGAGCACTTGCTTTGACATTGCCATTGATATTTAGTTTCTTTAAAGGAAGTTAATAGTAATACACACAAAAAATGTGATATTGTTTTTTTTTAACCATCTGAATCAATAAACCCATTACAGCAAATAAATAGTTTGAAGAAGTGATCTTACACTCATACGCATTGGTGTAGCAGTGGAAAAAAATCTGGTACTGCCATAAATGATTGTCAAGTCGCAAAGCGCTTTACGAGGTGATTAACGGCAGGGGGGTCTGGCCGCTCAAGGCCATTGTGTAAAATCATGGCTTCTGGGATCTCCTGGCATATAATACAAGACTTCAAATGGCTTGTTTTTATACTGACATATTTTGGTTTTACAATACCGTATACGTAAATTTATGAGAAATGCATGGCCGTAGCGTAGGCCTTTTTAAAGCGAAGCAAAATTTAGGAAGAAAGAAATTTAAAAGTTTCCGTTTAAGAGAATCAAAGAAATCTAAATCATCCACTGTTTTTGTCTAAACTCATTCAATTTCATGTAAGAGGTAAATGGTATATAAGAGAGGTTATGGGGATACCAATATTAAAACTTTAAACAGAACCATCTATCAGTTATCTAACTTTACACTGTAGCTTTTGTTTGCTTTGTTTCCCCTTTGACTTCGAGGTGGGGGTTGGATCCAGGAAATTAGTTTAACCCTACCACATGTTTCATGTGCCTGTCCGTCCCAAGTCAGGATTCAGGGTCATTGATTGGTCTTTGTACTTACTTACTGTTTGTAGTTATTGTTAGTGAATTTGGCAGGATTTATTTTATTTTCCATATACACGTTTTATTGTGTGGGACACTAGAGCTCGTCACCCTTGTTGAAGACATTGTGAAGACCTCTAGTTTCTTAATTGAGTTCCTTCCAATGGATAGAGAGTGGTCTCCGTTAAATTTATGCCATTCCCTTTTTATATACACTAGAATAAAAACTTTGAAGGGTGTAAGAATTAAATAATGATTATCAAATTGCCGTTAAACATTCTCTCCTTTCATCAGCCTTATATAGAACAAAATATCCAAAAATTGGAAGACCGCATGCTTATAACAGCACTTAACAAAATATAGATTCATTCTTATGGTTGTTTAATATCCATTCTGCAAAACTTATTTAAACAAACATGAAAAAGTGTGGCCACATTTGTTAGTTGTCGGCATCATTAAACATTTATTAATTCGACATGATCAAGTTGTTTAAGACAAGGACTTCTTGTAAAAATAACCTATATATTGATAAATTTAAATAATCATATAATTTAGAAGTAGGGAAAATCTTTTAAGAATAAAGAAGTTTGAAAGAAGGTCATCTAATAACTGCATGCATTTTTTGTTTCCACTGAACAAGTGTTTCTTAATACGTATAGGTTTGAAGTTGTTACTTCTGGTCGGCTAAGGCGGTCGTCTTGATAACAGACAGTGTCGTCATTAAAGGGACAAAAAGAGATGAACACATGATTAAACGATTGTCCTACTGGTGAGTCTTTAAATTGCGCACACGCATGCCTGTTTAGACGGTGACCTTTTTGGGCCATTTCCAAACAGTTGGCCTAAGGTGGTAGGTAGATAAAACAGTGATAAGACCCACAGAAGTCTGCGTTCAGGAATTTGAGTGGACACAATCATGAAGTGGCAGACCATTTAACATGCCATATTGCAGATTGATTTCCGTTTGATATCGTTTTGAAACAACTAAATTGTTGTTTATAGGTCCCCAGGGGTGACGGTTTGAACTTGTTTGTTGAGTCTGATGTCGACTGATGCATGAGGTATTTGTTTGGCTCACATGTACAACGTCTCTTATGGGAGTTCGAACGATTCTATTTCCCTTAACTATGATTTGCAAATATGCCTTGTTGACTTGTTAACTAATTTTACGTTTAATCAGCAAAGGATTCCTACTATTTTAGGTCAAATGTCCATTTTTATTAAAATGAAAGCCATCTTGTCTAAAGATTATTGGCACCATGCATGATTCTTGAAGCTGATCATCTTTACAATATATTACATGTATGACTGACTAAATACTAATAAGCAATTATATAAAAGATCTATGTGGTCAAATTTTAGTTCAAACAATTAAGCATCATAACCATGGCTGTCATTTAGGCAGAATTGTAACACGTGGAAAAAATAAACTTTAAATACAAATGTAATACAGTGACATTTTCATTAATTTCTTGTTGACTGAATTAACTATAGTTTTTGTAGGGGTCATTTTACTCGAGCTTGTGTTTTTGTTTTGTGTACTATTTTTGTCTTTCGTTCAACTTTGTTAGCTATGGTCTAGACTGTCTTCATTTTTAACGATTTCTTTCTGTCTCTTTGGTATCTTCAAATTCTTTTTACATCTACTTCAAACTTTCTCAATCTGTCATGTCTAGAGTTAGGAAATTTACATTACTGATGGTTCATCAAATTGGTTAGACAAGAGAAATAAACCAACCAGCAAATACATGACAGTATGTTAAAAAAGTATCATGGGGTTTTTACTACAAAGAGAAACACGACGGGTGTAACTAGTGAAATAAGAGTTGCTCACTCGTCAAAAGCAACTGAGCTCACCATCTTTTCCATTTGTTTCCATTTGGGTTCGTTTAACACAAGTTAAGTTTTCAATGTCGTGTTTTGTGTACTGAAAATTGTCTTCTGTTAAGTTTTGTTGACTATGGTCTTGTCTGTCTTCTGTTTAGTTTTGTTGGTCATGGTCTTGTCTGTTTTCTGTTTAGTTGTTTTTTACCAATGTCGTGTATGTCCTCTGTTTAGTTTTATTAACCATGGTTTTGTCTGTCTTTTGTTAAGTTTTGTTGGTCCCGGTCTTGTCTGTCTTCTGTTTAGTTTTGTTGGTCATGGTTTGGTCTGTGTTCTGTTTAGTTTTGTTGGTCATGGTCTTGTTCGTCTTCTGTTTAGTTTTGTTGGTCATGGTCTTGTCCGTCTTCTATTAGTTTTGTTGGTCATGGTCTTGTCTGTCTTCTATTAGTTTTGTTGGTCATGGTCTTGTCTGTCTTTTGTTTAGTTTTGTTGGTCATGGTCTTGTCTGTCTTCTGTTTAGTTTTGTTGGTCCCGGTCTTGTCTGTCTTCTGTTTAGTTTTGTTGGTCCTGGTTTTGTCTGTCTTCTGTTTAGTTTTGTTGGTCTTGGTCTTGTCTGTGTTCTGTTTAGTTTTGTTGGTCATGGTCTTGTCCGTCTTCTGTTTAGTTTTGTTGGTCATGGTCTTGTCCGTCTTCTATTAGTTTTGTTGGTCATGGTCTTGTCTGTCTT
>JAULBM010335167.1:0-12833 GCA_032357055.1 Geukensia granosissima
TGCTATATGCAACCATTCTATAATAAAATCAAAAGCCTGCCTTCAAAAATGTAGGAGGAGTTCACGTCACAAAAGTACCTTAGAATATTTTACCCTTTTGGGCCTCTTGTTTGCATTTGGAACAATTTCAAAATTCCCAAACTTTCATGCACATCTACAAGCTATATGCAACCATTCTATAATAATTAAAAGCATGCCTTCAAAAATGAAGAAGGAGTTCACGTCACAAGAAAGTGTGACGGACGGACGGACAGACAGACAGACGGACGGACGGATGGACAGACGGACAGACGGACAGACGGGGGTAACAACAATATCCCCGAACTTTCATTCGAAAGTGCGGGGATAATAAGTATATGATATAATATTCTACTCAGGGCAATATTTACCAATATTCGTTCAATAAACCTATATTATTGTATAACAATGTCATATTCTCCTAATGTAACCAAATGTGAGCGTTCAATATAATCAACGATATTGCACACAGAGCAATATTTTATTTGCAATATGTATAATTGTCTATACATGTCTAATTGCATAAAAGCTTGTGCAATATAATATTCTACATGGGACAATATTCACCAATATTCATGCAATAACGCTATATTATTTAATTTTGGTTTTACCATAGGTTTCTCCTCCATCATGTCTTGAGAAGTGTGCTTATAAAAATTTATGGCTACTTGATATAAAAGGAAGTTACTGTTTATCATTTATGTTCCATAAATTGATAGCTAAATTTAACAGAACAAAAAATCATATTCCACTTAATGGGAAAACTAAATACAATAATTGATGCCATGCTCTCACATACGTCTTTCGTCAAGGAAAATAGCTGTTTTAGCACTCTGACAGCACGTATAATCTGGTAAATGCTAAAATTGGTTTTTAATGCAGATCTTTTTACTGTTAATGTTGGTATAAGGTTATGTTTAAGAATAAGAATGGAGATCTGGAAACAATTAACAGATAAGTGGCTGAGAAAGCTATTATTTTCCCAACAGCTATGACCTCCAATGCTTTAATTGGTTAGACATTGATACTCCAGTACTTGTGTAATGGATAGCATCTCTCAGATTTCTGGTTAATGAAATTTAATCAAGAAGTCAAAATTGTTCATTTTAAATAAAAATAAATAGGCATTATTGATAATTTTGACAGTCTTCTTTGATGTTATTTACAAAACATTGTGATTAAATGTGTTTCCATAGCAACTGATTGACAAAAAGGCATGGATTGCAACACAGGTGCTATTGTGTTATTCACACATCTGTCATGATAACAGACAGATCACTGAGATACAGGTAATATTTGACAGGTGATAATATACCTGGCTATAGTTAATGACTCACATCAAAGGATTAAAGGTGGAATCTATAGTAAAAGGTAATCTGTAATATAAATTGTTATAGAAAGCTCAATTAAAATTAATTTGAAAATTTAATATTTCAAAGTAACTATTGGAAAATTGCAAAACATTTGCAATATTAAATTTAACTATATGAACTAAATTTTTGGTATTTTTTTTTTCGAGTCAAATAACATAAATAAATTAATAATAAAAAGAGTATCAAGTCCTAAATCTCTTAATAGAATAAAAATATAGCATTAAAAATTTTCTTCTAGTTTTTTTAGATATGATTTTTTAATATCAAGGTAAAAAATAAGACCCTTCCACTGCCCACATTTTTAAAAGTTTATGAAATTATATAAAATAGTTTGAATTTTAATAGTCTTAGGTAAATTTTTCATTAGGTTTTTGATTTTATTTCTGAAGTTAAAAATCTTCATGGTTAATTTGATAGCTTAAATCAGTCATTCCTGTATGATTGGTCAAAATAAACTTGTATTACTTGTATTACTTGTATTACTTGTATGTAAGTTTGTGGGTGTAGTCTGTTTTTTTTTTATTCTTTAAATGAACACGTCATTATTTTGACTGACTTACATGAAATTCCCCAAAAATTTTGGAACAAAAGTTTAATTTACATTGTCTTTCGATATATCAAGGAGGTTCTATTCAGAAGAGTGTGTACTCTTCTTGAATCGAATTATCTTCCCCAGGATAGTAATTTTGTCAAGTAAATATAATAAAAATCCACAGGATATAGCATTTTATGTCTTTGCTGTACTGATGCTTATTTAGGTAACAATTAAACAAAATATCAAATGTCACATGATATTTTTCAGTGATAAGTTTTTCAAAGTAAATGTACAATTATTGTGTTTATTCAAGATTTGTGACCAGTATCAGGAGCTGAATTTGAATCTTAAGTCTATAAAAGAAATATTGCAGTTATGTTCCCTTAAAGATTTATTAAACAGTAAGATTTCTGTGCATCCTGCAAAGTCCTCATGATGAAAATTAGCCAGTACAATTTCAAAATTAAAATTGTTTACATGAATGAAATGTTTGCTGTTTTTATTTCATTAATTCATTGTCATTTTATTATTGATGACCAGATTAAGTTTTATCTGTCTGTCTCATGAATGTCAGTGACAAATTTGTTCCTGTGATGATCATTTATTTCTTAGTTGGAACAAAATATACTGCAATTACCCTATTCCTGGTATTTAACAACCCTTACCTTAATTTCATTTGATACCCCCCCTTAAGTGCCCCCCCTCCAACTCTGGCTATATCAAAGCTTTTTAAGATCAAAGAACAGTTACGTAATTCTTAGAAAGAATGGCAGTTTAATATTGGGAGACATCTAAGGCTTTTCTAAACTACAGACACATGATATATTGGACACATGATATATTTGGAACTTGACCTGATAGAACTGCAAATGTTGCAGATTCTAATTAGTACCCCTGTTTTGGATTTTTTTAAGTTCCCTGGGCAAATAACTAAAAGGCTAAAAATACCTTTCCAGTTAATGATCAAATAATTTATTAGGATTCTGCAAATATTGTGAGTTGAGCTATATAAAGGATAAATGCAGAAAATTTCTGCATCGAAACCTTCATTTACACAATGTCAGGAGTCCTGTGCACACATGTCATAAGATCCCTGAAATTTTGAGGATGCAAAAATTTTTCAAGCATTTTTTATTATTATTTATTGGGTTTACAATGAACTGATTACTGAATTGTGGCATTTGTACTGTGTGTAGTAATTGGATGTTTTTTGTTAAATCTTGGAAATGTGACCACAACATTGTTTTCATAATCAATTTGCAATGATTCACATCCACCTATTGTTTAAAGTTGGTAAATTTAATGTGTAAAAACAATGTAATGCCACTTGCAGTTGTGGACATGTGTTTGTCATTGTGTTATTGCTCTGTTACTTGTACATTTTTGATAATATTAAGGTAGGAGCAGTTTATTTGGGGCTATTTAGTTTTTTTTTTTCACAAGGAATGGTATTCCACAATTGTTGAAGGCCTTGTGGAGACCTCTAGATTTATGAAATACCTCTGTTTTTCTCATGGTTTGAGTGCAGTCTCCTTTACCCTATTTCTTTACATTTACATATTTCCTTTTAAAAATACATTCATTGGTTGTGTCTTACTTAAAACTTTCTAAAGCCATGTAATATTATTTGTATGGTTAAATTTTATACATGTAAGTTTTTTTTAAAGAAAGAATATGGAATATATGCCAGAAAGATACAATCCACATGTTTACATATGCTTATAAGAAGTTTTCAGAAGCCAAATTTAACTGTGTGTTAAACAATTTTCTGCATCTAACTTTATCAGACATGCTAGGGGCCAAAATAAGAAAAATCAGTCTAACTTTTTTGACTTTTTTTCCTAGATTATTCACATATGACCATTTTGAGAAGAAGAATTTGAATATTCTCTACTGAAATGAGTTCTTTACTTAAAAGGAGATCATCTAAAAGTTTATAGTGAACCCTATGGGAAATTTGATACAACCAGGTTTTAAAGCAATGAAAACATTTTGCCACTAGATTCTACTGTTTTTAAGTAGATCTATTCTTCATAAATACTCCACTCTTTTGATTAAAAGCACTTTTGTTATTATACAGTTTTATCTAGTGCCTGAACTTTAAAGTTTTATTTAAGGGTTCCATCAGAATCCTTATATAAACAATTCTATTGCTATTACTTTAAAAATGTAAACATTTGTGGGCAGATGTCTAAATAAGTTGATTATTAGATGACACCCACTATTTTATTAACAATTAAAAGCTAGAAAATTTTGCCAAGGTGGTATGTTTTTTTTCATCAATTCTCCAGTAAATGTTCAAACCATGAGGGAGGGAGGTTGGTTGAGAAACTATAATATAAAAGAGCATAAGTCTGGTAAAAGTGTCTTTTTCTGTGTTTTACACAAGATCTTTGTGCCACATGATTGGACAGAAGTGTCAGAAATCAGATTTGCTTAACAGGAGAAAAAGATGAATGATTTTGAAGTTGGACATTTGTTCACTTATGGGAACCTGTAGAAGTTTGAGATTTACATGTTTTGGATGGTTGTCTCATTCATACCACATCTCCTTCTTCTATATAGGATATTGCTTTCTGAAAAATGATCCAGAAGCTAAGCTTCTTATAAGATAATGTTGAATTATGTTCTCATTTCTAATTTATTTTGGACCATTCTTAATTTGAATCTTACCCTGAAAATGAAATTATAAATGACACACCCAGTTTATTCCCCTTGAATTGAGCCTTTACTGTCTATTTTTTTAAACACAGTGTCTTGTTGAAGGCCTTGTGGAACCTCTGGATTTGTAAATTCCTCTGATTTTTCTCTTGGTTGGAGTGTTGCTCTTTGGCATTTAACCCACATCTTTTTTTCATTTTCATGTCTTATTTGACCAAATAGTTTCATCATTTTCTATATTAACAATTTATATGTGCAGATGGTAATGCATCAGATGCTTGCACCACCCAACACCTCCAAGCTGAAATAAAAAAAGCATGGTTACTATAAATTGCAGCCACTGTCTCCTCTAATTCTTATTTCTTGGGGTCCTTGTCCCCCAGACACTCCAGCTGCCTTCGACCAGATGGGGACCTCAGCAGTACCCAACCCATGGTCTTCAGAAAGTCCCCCTATCATAAAATCCTGGATCCACCCCTGGTGAAAATATGCTCCTGCTGCCCTCACTTAACTGTTATTTTTTGGGGGAATCTATACTGCCTATTCCTCCTCCTAAATACAACTTTCTTTCAAAAGTCCATTGTCTTGTGATTATACACCCATTGTCCTATATTGTATGCTTAATTGCTAATAATTATCATTTATAACAGATAACGTCATGCCTAATAAAATTTCCATTTTTGTCCATACTTTCTAAAAAGGAAACAATAGACATATTTTTATGTATGTCAATACATATAGTTTTGTAGTTGTTAACTTAAGTGAAAATTGATTTTTTGTGGTAAATTTAAGAAAAAATATTAATGGTTACCTATTGATTGTGAAATATGAAAGAAAGATATACAATAAAGGATTCATCTAGCTGCCTTTATCTGGTTATACATAGCTAATCCATTACGATATAAACTGACAAATCTATTTTATATGATCTTTATTCTCTACATGATGTGACTGTTGATTCTAACAAGAAAAGGTAAGTAAAGATTTGTAATATCATAATTATCATATTTTATTATTTTAATCTTTTAAAAAGTTTTACATCAATCTTCTCCTGTGATCAGTATTGCTTGAAAGCTAAATGAAAGGTATAAGGTTAACAATTTTGTAATGCCAGACAACTTGAACTGTTTCTTATATTCTGTTTGTTAATATTCTGCTAGACGATTGGTTGGTATTAGATATCACCTTGTCTATTCGTTCAACTGTTAAAATTTTTTCGCAACTTATCTTGAATCCCACAGGATGGATTGATTTGAAACGTGTTATCAAAATGATTTTAGTTGGGCATAGGGTTTCGTTGTGTGCAACTAAGTTCTATCTTCTTATTAAAATTCATTTAACTAAAGAAAAGAACCTGAAAGTCATTGTGCCAGGTAAACTCAAACTGGTTTTTCTGATAAAAATGTCTTGTCCAAGCAATTAATAGAAAGGCCTATTAATAGCTTAATACGGCACTAAAGAGTTTATACTTGTTATAACATTTTCTACATCCCGTCTATATATGTTTCATATAATTTTTATTATATTTGCTATTGGTTTTCAGTATCAATCTCAAGTTTTAGATCCATTTCAACGATTTTTTATAGTGTGTTTTTAATGTTGTTATGTTACATCACTGTCCCAGTTTAGGGGGGAGAGTTGAGTGCTCACCAACCAGTTTAACCCTGCCACATATTAATGTGCCTGTCCCATGTCAGGAACCTGTTGTCCAGTGGTTGTCTTTGTTTAATTAGTCATTTATTGTTATATGTTCACCATTTTTGCATTAGATTAGGTTGATTGTCCTGTTTTATGTTTCACATTTTGTATTTCGGGGCTTTTCAGCTTCCGTTATGGTATGGACTCATTATTGAAGGCTGTAATGGGACCTGTAGAAGTTAATTCTACTGTCATTTGGTGGGTGGCTGTATCATGGACAATCATGCCACATCTCCTTTTTTTAATTTATCTAAATAATGTGTGGCTTTATTCCTAGTTTTTACCAAAGGATGGTGGTTCACTCTTCATTCGTTGGTTTTTCCCAGCCACAGCTTTCTCAATCAATAAAACTGCCTGCATTATAACTTACTGAAATATTGTTCAAAGTGAATTTCAACCTCAATCAATCAAACAAACAAAGAAAAATTAATTTTTGTAATTAATGGAGCAATTCAACCTCCTGTGAGCCTCTGGTTTAATATTTATGCCTCTGTCTGTCTCTTACATAAAGTATTGATATAAAGGGAGCAATTCAACCTCCTGTGAGTCTCTGGTTTAATATTAATGCCTCTGTCTGTCTCTTACATATAGTATTGATATAAAAGGAGCTAGTCAACCTCCTGTGAGCCTCTGGTTTAATATTTATGCCTCTGTCTGTCTCTTACATAAAGTATTGATATAAGTGGAGCTATTCAACCTTCTGTGAGCCTCTGGTTTAATATTAATGCCTCTGTAAAGTATTGATATAAATGGAGCAATTGAACCTCCTGTGAGCCTCTGGTTTAAAATTAATGCCTCTGTCTGTCTCTTACATAAAGTATTGATAAAAAGTGAGCAATTCAACCTCCTGTGAGCCTCTGGTTTAATATTTATGCCTCTATCTCTTACATAATTAATTGATATAAAAGGAGCAATTGAACCTCCTGTGAGCCTCTGGTTTAATATTAATGCCTCTGTCTGTCTCTTACATAAAGTATTGATGTCTTTTCCTGTGCATTCTCTTCTCTGTGAATTAGAATGGGAAATATTTAAAAATATAGACGTTTTTGTCAACAGGAGTGTAGAAATTCTTGTTTTATTTACTTATTTGAGACCTCAAGGGTCTACTAAGACTACATTAAACATCAGATAAGTGTCAGATTGGAAATCAATCAGTATAATTTGTTAGGTTTTAAACAGACCCAGGAAACTGGGAAACAATGAATAACCATATAATTGGTTTTATTGTGTTGCATGATAATGTATTAATGCCATGGAGGGGGGTCTTCAGGTCTTATAATTTCAAAGTATTTTTAAGGTCCATTAATCACAAATAAGATATTTAGACCTTATGATTTCAAAGGGTTTGCCTAGATATCACAAAAAGGTAAATCAAACTGGGCTTTCTGAAGAAAAGGTTTACCAGTATTTGTAAGAAAGGCCTAGGAATTGTGGTCGTAGATTTGTCTTTGTGTTTAATGTCTTGTTACATGTACATTTTTGATAATACTCAGGTAAGAGCATTATGATTTTATTCATACATAATTTTTTATTTGGGGCGATTTAGAGCTTTTCACAAGGAGTGGTATTCCACCCTTGTTGAAGGTCTTGTGTAGATCTCTAGATGTGTATATCTTGTGGGTTGAGTGCAGTTTCTCTGACAATTACCCCATATCTATTTTTTTTATATGTGTGGCTTGATTCCTAGTTATTTCCCAAGCTTGGTGGTTCTTTTTTTATATGTGTGGCTTGATTCCTAGTTATTGCCCAAGCTTGGTGGTTTTCTCTTGAGTTACTCCTCAACCATCTACTACATTATATGTTACAGCAACTCTGGTTAGGTTTTTGCGCATGACTCCATTTCCGGGCAAGAACACATATATGACAATGAGACATTTTATGCCTTCAGTTACTTTGTTGTAGTTTTATAGTTGGGTCCATATATTTTTTTATGATTTTCACCACCACATCACAATCACTTTGACCTACATTTCACACTTGATTGATTTCATTGACCAAAACTTATAAAATCAATGTGGTATTTCTCAGGTATTTATGTCTAGCATATTCCTATAGTTTGTTAACTTTTTATGATTAATATGCATCTTTCAAAAGATTCTGTTGTTATTTCGTTGGGGCAGGCTGTTTTGTTAGAAAAGCAAACAAAATGAGTCAAGCTCATATTGTGTATATATGTCAGAAAAGTCTATTTCCAGGAGATACCACAGGGTCTTTCTGCATGACTTTTCCCTCTCACCAAAATTTAATGATATCTGCAGTTATCTTACTATTGTAGGATCACTAAAAACTGTGGTATACTAATATATTTGATATATTCATATTGACAAGCCAATAGACTGCAACTTTTCTTGGACACTACCATTATGGTCCATTGCAAAAAAAAAAATGCAGATATTTTTAAATTAATAGAAATAAAGACAAAACAAAACAAAAAATGTAATATCCACGCCCCATGCACCTGTTTAGAATACTGGATCAATTGTATGAACCAAGGGACCAATAACCTAATTGTATGTGATTATATTAATAAAGATCTTCCTGACCAGTAAAGTGTAATAGTTAGCCTTTTATAGCCTCAATTAGTTCACTAAAGATCTTGTCCTTATGGGAGGTTAAAAGTTAATGAATTGAGACAGTTTTTTTTCCAACTTTATGTGATTTGTCTAGTGAAGTAATTAAGATTAGGCTTTAAAATAGGAAAGTGATAAAAACTAATTGTTGTTTCAGTTTATTATTGTATATTGGTGTTCAGTGAAGCCTTCTTTTAAGATATTGATTTTTGTACATTGAAATTAATGCTTTTGTTAACATTGTTCAATTTCTTCAAATTGGAGAAAATTTTGTATCTGCATGATGATTCAAGTTGATGCTATAAAGTGCAAAGTCACATGAAAAGTTGTAAAGCAAAAATCACTAAATATAAAAATAGGAGATGTGGTATGATTGTCCATGAGTCAGCCATCCACCAAATGACAGTCGAATTTAAACTTCTACAGGTCCTAAAGATTTTTTTGTCGTCACTTGAGGTGATGAGCACATGCAGTTTTACCAGAGTATGTGCATACAAATGTCTGTACATCAGTCAATTTTAGTAACAGTTGTGTATTTTGGATTGATTTCTATCAATAAGATATTTGGTCAGAAGCATTATCAGGATGATTGTACAGTTCTCTTTTGAGGTCCATCATATGTCTACTTCCTGTTTGTTGAGACAGGGCATCCTTGTACTATGGACACATTTTCTCTATGTTTTTGAATGCATTACTGTCAAGATTTGTAAATAAACAAAGCTGTATTAATTTTATCGAGGTATCAAGGAGAAGCAAAGTTTCTGTAAGGCCATAATTGATCATATTTGTAAAGTTTCAGTTGGGCATATACAAATATTTAAAAAAAATGAATTGTCCGATGCAATATTATCAAATTTCTGATGTTTCCAAGAAAGCAGCATTCTCATAAACGAAGACATTTGAAAGAACTGATAATAAAATTACATGACCATGAAGATTTTACATAGTCTTTATTAATCAATTATCTACACAATTCAAACTTATAAAAACAGCAGGCAATAACGAGCCATTGATCAGACAGAATCTATAATACAGACAATTCATTATATCTTGTAGGTCAATTTTCACTGATTAGTTTCAACATTAATGAAATGTTTATCATAGTGATAAAAATCAGAAAAATTGTGGTTCAATCATAATTAATATGAGAAGCTGGCTCATTAAGGAAATTGCAATATTAGCCCTAAGGTTTTGCTGAAATACAAGTTTATTATATGAGCTGAAATATTGAAAAAAAATCTGTAACATTCCCTCTTAAAATTAGAAGCATACATAGGTATTACATTGGCTGTTCTCAAAAGCAAATTGTTTACAGATGATAACTTGTAAATATTGAATTCATTTAAAACCAAACTTCAATGAATGATGCCCACACTTAGAAAAAGAGTGGAATGGGTTGGGTTGAAGGAGCAGTTATTTTCATATCTGACAATGGTCAGGGTTAGATTGTCTATAAATTGACTTATTTTCAACAGATTTGTATTGTTGAATAAAAAAACAGGAAGTTCAGGTCACTTATTGTTCAAAGGTTAAGGTCACTTATTGTTCAAAGGTTAAGGTTAGATTGCTTCAAAAATACTGATTTTTATTAAAGGTTTGGGTTCTGTTTGACTAAAAACAGCTCTTTTTGGAAGAAATGAAGCTGATTTTTTCAGAATATACAGAGATTTTTTTTTATACTGGTTAATTGGTAACAGAATGATGTCAGAGGGTTTTCAATCAGTAGGTCAAATGTCAAGGTCATATTTAAATTTATTCAGTGCTAGATCTGGATGCAGTTCAGGGATACTTGAAACTACCAGTATACCAGTAATCTTGTTTGTACTAAGTGCTGTAAGACAGGCTAGATAATATTGGCTTTCTACAAATTTATAAAGCTTCAGATACATTTCTCTATACGGTACTGTATATCATAATTGTATCGCCAGATATTTTTTGCCTAATTCAATATCTCATTGACACTGACCTCATTTATCACTCCATTATTAAACAATGATTTATAATGATCAGGATTCTTGTTACAAGACAATGACACCAACTCCTTAAACCTCTAATTCAATGGAGAGTATATCAACACTGTTTAGTACAATATTGGTCATCTCTGGTAATCAACCCTATATTGATTTATGGCCATTTTCTTAGCTCAAAAGATTTAGTGTGATCTAATAAACTGATGGACTGTCTGTCTGTTGTCTCATTGTTTACTTGGTCACCTTATTATAGTAATACAAACACAAAATTTATGGATTTAATTAAAAAATGAAGAAATTGTTTCCATGTTTATGGTGCTGATCGGATGTGGACAAAGAGACATCAATTTTTCTACTTTAATCTTGCTTATTTGTTAGTTAGTATATGGAGTTTTCATTAATGTTCAGAGATGTTATGATCTTTTGTTATAAAATAAAATAAGAAACATATGGAGCTTAATATAAAGATGACAGCACCTCAATTCAATGATTTCAACAAACATTGAAATCTACTCCGTGTTACATGATTAAATGAGAAGTGACATATGAGTTAGAATATCAATGGAGTTAACTCAACAATTTGTTTAAAAAATCTAGTCATAATAAACAAATCATGATTTAGAAAACACTGTCATTACATAAAATGTTCATATAAAGAAATAAATCAAATTTAAAAAATACAGCCCAAACAGCCAAATACCAGTGTAAAAAACTGACTTGGAATCTCATTATGTCCCAGGTGCAAGGGCTGTATCCTCGTAAGTTTGAAGAATGTATTTTTAATTTTTTAATTCATGAAACTGCCTCAGAAGCCTGCTCGTCTGGACTGTGAGGGTCCTGGGTTAGATCACACGCTGGGTTAAAGCAAAGAAATTAAAATTGTTTTTTTTGCTGCTTCTCTGCAAAGCACTCAGAATTTTGAGGAATGAGCAAAGACTGGTCAACCCAGAGTCAGAATACTAGTAATGTGTCTGATTAATGTGACATGTCTTTCTGAAGACTTTTGTTTTCAAGAGCTAGCACAGTAATTGTTTGTCTCCATTGTGTTAGTCTAGTACAAAGCAGGGTTCTTTCATCATTGCTTATAAATATGCAGCTGTCATCCTGAAAATGCATAAAATATTTGCTGCTGGATGTTAAGCAACATTCGATTATTCATTAAATTCATGAATATTGTTAACTTTCTCCATGAATGCATTTTAGGCCAAAATATTTCTTTTCAGATAGGATGTATTCATATAGAAAAAGGCAGTGTGGTATGATTGTCCATGAGACAGCCACCTAAAATGTCTAAGAAAGATGCATTCATCACTATTTTATGACAATATGAGCATCATTCTCTCTGAAAAACTATTTTAAGGTCAGGTTGTCTGGTGGGCCCTTTTTTTGGAAAGACAGAATTCATTGCTGCTTTATGACAACAATGACAGAATGTGGTAAAAAACAGGAAATAGCATTTTAATTCTTGATGATTTAATTCTGTAAGCAATAAACAAAATCCCCATCTGTAAGAAGTTTCTGCAGTTTGAGTTCATGCAGTTGTACTGATAAAAGCTCCTAAAGATGTTATTGAATTAGGGGTACAGTTAGTGTAAGAAAAAATTTTTCCAGCTGTGATGTTCATATATCTATGAAATTTTGTCAGACCATCAGTTGTTGACAGCCATGTTAAATACAATCAAATAATATTTCATGGCTATCACATTTTTCACATACAGCTATGTTTTGTAAAATGTGTAAATTACTGGGTCTATACCTCTGCTAGTGGAACATTGGTCCTCGAGGATATTTACCAGCCCAGTTGTCAGACTTGTCTGGGTCTATACCTCTGCTAGTGGAACATTGGTCCTCGAGGATTTTTACCAGCCCAGTTGTCAGACTTGTCTGGGTCTATACCTCTGCTAGTGGAACATTGGTCCTCGAGGATATTAACCAGCCCAGTTGTCAGACTTGTCTGGGTCTATACCTCTGCTAGTGGAACATTGGTCCTCGAGGATATTAACCAGCC
>JAULBM010335178.1:0-19664 GCA_032357055.1 Geukensia granosissima
GCTATTGCAAGAGGTAAGGGACCTTGATTTGAGGCATTCTAACAGATCTTTGGAATTTTTTAGAATCCACATTTGATACACGCAACTTCTAGAATGGCTTGTTTCACAGAAACTCTGAAGCTGATAGAATAACTGTCAGTAACTTGGAAAGAGGTTTTGTGGAGCAATTGGCAGACCCTGCAATGTAACGTTGCCTATAAGGACACTTGTGAAGCTTTGGAATCCAGTAAAGTAAAGGAAGATCGAATTCCTCCTTTTTAGAAGAAAAACTGACCGATGATTGTCAAGATTTCCACATATTTTTAATTTTTTATTTTTAATTTTTCTTTGTTTTTTGAATTGGAATAATCTGTTGGAACACATGCCGACCAGCGGCTTCCACTAGATTGACTCCGAAGAGACGCCTGTCCTGGATACCCTCACGTCGAAAGACAATAAGGAATATGTGCTAGATGTAGATTTGATATACCTATAACAGCTCCACGACCTCTACAATGCATATCATGTCGCCAAGGAAGCTTCCGGCCTTAACAAAGTGAGGAAGCTGGTGCCCAATCTCGGCGACAAAGAAAACTATACGTGTTGCACTACGTCAGCTGGCAGCAATACCTTGTACTCCGACGCAGGCTCTAGAAGATCCACCGAGCGGTCAGTTTCAACCAGAGCCCATGGTTGAAGAAGTTAATGACTGACGTGAAAGGAAACCCAGCAGTCCACTTCGGCTTCTTCTCGGTGGCCGAGTTTCACAAAACGTCAATTTAGCTGGTATACTTGCATGTGACAATGAGAACCATAAATCTATTGTTAACCAATTTCTCTCGATCAAGACAGCGCACCCATCGACCACAGAGTTGAAGGCCATATGTTTCCATCTTCGTGAAGTATAAAAAATGGTCTTCCAAGAACATGATTTTAACTTGACGAAGGGTCAAGCTGATTTACTATACAGCGGGCAGTCAGAAGCGCAGAAAGGTTCTGGCGTTATGACTCTAGAACTTAGCACGGCACCGCCCAAGTGAAGAAAAACATGCAAAATGTGGGAAGCTTCCCACCCATATCGGAGGTGTATCCAGATTTTTTATAAAAGGGGCGTACATTAGGGGGTCTGATTTTTGGAAAGGCTGGCCTGAAAATACATACTCGCCTGCATGCAAGACAAATGCTCAAATCATTTTTGCATTTTCAAAAGGGACCGGGACCATTTGCCCTCTGGAACCGCCCCTGCATATAGAAAACGAACAGATTTTCCATGAAATGTCCATAGGACAGCCTTACAAAAAGTCCATATTACAAACAACGTGACATTTACAGCTTACCCACACTGTAAGAGGTCCCGAATATCAACTGTGACGCAATTCAAATATAACAATAATCTGCCAATAAAGCTTTAAATAAGAAAAGACTAACAGTAAACACAAAAACAACTACATCTGCTGGACTACGGATTCCTGGCTTGGAACAGGCATATTAACTATATTGCGGGGTTACGCCTTTTGTCAGCACTAAACCCTCACCATAACCTGAAACAATGGTGTAAAAACAAAACTTAAAATCTTAATTATTAAAAACTATACGCACCACGACGACAAATACAAATAAAACAAGTGGTATAAGTGACACCGACCTTGAACTAGATCGGGCTAGCATATCCTTTGATAACGTATATCGTTCCTACAGACAGAAATTTCCTAAGAGGTTTTGGTGGCGCGGCCGTGAACAAGGGTAGGGGTTGTACTTAGAAAGCGGCCAGTGCGTCTAAACAGGGGACCCAAGGGTGAACAGTTTCTACCTCAAAGCCTCGAACTACCCAGACCACATATTGGGACGAGAAATTCCATGAAGGATCCGGCCTGATCTTTGGATCCGACGGCCGTTTTCTCCGCAGAATGTTCCTTTAGATCTAAAGTGAATGGGCGAGGAAACAGACTCTGTGTACCGACGAATGCAAGTCCGATATATAAACGATCGGTTTGCTGCAGAAATTTTGAACCAGAACGCTGGAATCCTGCGAAATAACAAAAAGAAGTTCAATTTAAGTTTAATTTTACTTTTCCCTATATCGATGTTGTTTTGTCATTGAATAATCCTACGTTTAGTGAACATCTCGACCAAATTAAGGAGGCCACAAACTCAACAGAGATTTATCTAAGGTTATGACAAACGGGGCGACTTCAACTTTTCTATTGTAAACTTCCGATATTTATGTGGCAATATTCCTGGTTCTCCTGTCTGTGGGGTTTATGTTTCGCAGTTGATTCGACACTCTGGTGCCTGTTCCAATTATCATGATTTTCTGAAAATAGCAATGCTGTTGTCGCATAAATTAATACAATAAAGATACATTCAGTCAAGATTGAAGTCGTCCCTCCTACAATTTTATGGTCACCATAACGAATTGGTTGAACCATATGGATTAAGGTATCTCAACTTTTTTATCTTGACCTGTTGCCAAAAATACAAAATAATTTGACCTCTTCTCGGACTGACGTTAACCCGGATTAGAGTTTATGGATTCCACAACGGGTGTTGCGCGCAAGACAGGGGATGCTTGCCCTTCTAGACACCTGGTCCCACTCCTTGTTTATATAAGAGTTCGTACAATTGTTACCAATAATACAAAATAATTTGACCTCTTCTCGGATTGACGTTAACCCGGATTAGAGTTTATGGATTCCACAACGGGTGTTGCGCGCAAGACTGGTCCCACTCCTTGTTTATATAAGAGCTCGTACAATTCCTTCCGGATTTGACACAAATTGACACTCCTGATTTGACAACGATTTTTGACATTAAGGACTCCACGACGGATTTCCGCGCAAGACAGGGGCGCTTCCCCTTCTAGAGTATCTGATCCCACTCCTGTTTTGTAAAGGAGTTCGTGAATTCCAAGCTTTTATTCCTTTTGTTTTCGTTTTTTCTTTCAAAATTTGTTTCAAAATTGTCTCTTGTCACTTTAGACTATGCACTTTTGATCTCTTACTTGGGTATTCTACACTGGGCTTGTTAAAGATCTATAACCGAACATTAAATGTATGTTTGCGGCGAAGCTCGCGTGTTCCATGACAGTCTGTAACTGACAAGTAACACCACCGTCGGGTCAGCATTAAGGCATTGGTGGCCATTCTTCTGTGCTCTATCGTCGGTTGGCACCCCGTTAAGGAAGGGCGGTTACATTGATCTAAAGTAGTTTGGACTGTGAGAACATCCCATCAGAAAACGTCAACAATCGTGACCTATTCATGACATTTGTTTGTACGCAAAGACTTTCGCTTCCGCTTTGAGTTCAGTCATGGACCTCGTGTCACGCAGGGCAAATTAGCTCAGATCACCGGAAGATCTTCACACACATCGAAGGCACTGAGGACTTTCTACTCAAGTGACTCGCGACTGCGACCATTTCTTCATTTTGAACCACCTCGCCGTTAGAGTTACCTGCATATTTTTCATTTTGGAGGTAAAATTCCATTTAATTGTATCTATGAATTGGCGAGGTGACCCCTTCCAAGCAGAAATTCCACACGAAATAGGGTTGTTGCAGAAAATCACTCCAATAATTCTACCTCATGATAGTTGCAGCATACATGAAATATTGTGAAAAGATCTATTTTGACTAAACAACAATAAGGCTAAAAACTAGAACATTGCAGATCACGCATGCGTTTGAATTTTTGAGCTAAGCTGTGTAAAATAAGTTCTAAAAACAACATCACTTTGGGACGCCCGTACGTTGTTAAAGTGGAGTTTGGTGTCATTCTTTAGTTATTAAACTTTCCCTTAAACTTATCCAAAAAAAATTGGAAAATAGTATCAAAAGTTTTTGCTTAATTTATTGCACACAATTGTCAAATTCTCTGGTTTTGGATAAATATTTATTTACCAGCACAACTTGTCAAGTGCTCATTTATTTGCGGATCTGTCAAAGATTAACATTTTAAATGACCTGCCAGAAGTGCATCTGATAGAAAATCTGGGAGTAGGAAAAATTGGCATTTTTAAATTAGCAAACCTAGCTTGGCATGGATGGAAATGTACAATGCTAGCTTTTTGCAGTTGAAATTCACATTTGAGTGCAATCCGTATACATATATTGAAAAGCAGGGGTGGATACATAATTTTGTAAGTGGGCGGAATAAATCAAATATGGCATCGATTGGAAATGTTTTCTATATACAAGTTATTCTTTTTCACTTTATGCAAACAGCGAATCGCAAAAACGAGTGGTATATGTAACCCGCGAATGTTATTGATGATCTCAGCAGTATATGGGAATAATCACGAGAAAAACATCGGAATGACGACTTTGCACAACAAAAAAGAACCTCGATTTTAAAGGAGAACTAATTACAAAAAATAACTTATTAAACAGAAAATAAGAAAACTAAATTATTGGAATGAAGTCATTTTAAAGCTTGAAAAACTGTATATGTTTTCCAAACTTCTTCAGCATCATAAATATTAGGGTTGTAGGTAATATGTTAGAGACGATAACTTGATAATGACCGTTTATAATGAATGATCAGGAGCTTTTCAGTCAAAAGGTTATTGCGATCTTTTCTTTAATGTCGCAATATTATTTAACTATCTTGTCATGAAGATCCCTTTATATTTCTCTATAGCTTTCTTTCAAAGACAGTAATCAGGAGTTGCAATGAGCAAATCTGAACATAAATCACTAGTAACTTATGACCAATAGAGCCATACTTTGTGGGTGAATTTCCAAATCTTTAAGTAACATTAACAAACTAGTTTATATTTTCCATTACAAAATTACAGAAAACAATGTTTAGTAAGTTTTGTTTTCTCTTTCTTTTTCTTCCTTGAATAAGGCATTGACAATGGTGCCTATTATTATAAGAATTGAATAACAAGCAATTAATTGGACTGGCATTAGCTTGCCTTGAATGTTACTGTTTGGAGTAAGATAAATATATTTTCCTTTCAATCTTAAATATTTGACAAGACAATGAAAAAAGATTGTCTGTTTGTTTTACACAAATCGTCAGAGAACAGAAATCACATACGCGGGTTACAAAAATCAATCGTTTTTTAAGATTCGCTCTTTGTATTTAGTGTTTTTTTATTCAATCGGGGATTAGGGAACAAAAAGACCGCATCTATAAACTTTCAACGTCTCAATGGTTTTTCCTTCCGCCTCCACTACATCATATTTATATAGCATACAGGGCACTGCAAACAATTTACGTGTTTTTCAACTCCAAAGGGGCGTAGATAATCTTTACGGTGTGCTGCCTTCTCACACTGAGATCGTATTGTAATACAAAAAGGCATGTTCAAAGAACTACCTATGAAAAATATTTAGAGATATGATCTCCTGTCATAAACTTTATACCATGTATTAAAACAATACAAAGAACCCTGTTTGTAAATTACCATAACTTGTAACCTTTGTTTTAACGGAAGAATATAGTTCTGTTTACAGAGCTTCGTGTGGTGTATGAATGTTCAGAAAGGGTACTTTGATTTGGGAGTTAGGAATGTTTCCTTTGGTGAAAAATGGCACAGGGTTACATGTATTATGCAGGTAAATAAGGTATTTTGTATTTTACTTAGAGCTAATTATTTTGTTTTCAGTCGCTCTGATAGTTGAAACATTCTAATTTTTCAGCCAATGCGTTTTAAAACAAGTTTTCTGGCACAAATATCAAAAGTAAAGCTTATGTTTCTTTAGTAATTGTTGTTCTGTCAACTTATATTTTATACAAATATTTTCACTTCGAGGCCGAACATCCCTGCCAGAACACATGCTATTGGATTTTTTTTAGGGGGGTGATGTTTTTGCCAGTTTTTTATGGTAAGTTATAACATATTTCTTAAATAAGCAATAAAAAATCACATACACACACACACAAAATACAAAACATAAAACTAAACAACGTCATAACGAACAATTTATTTAACTTTCCAAATAAACAAAATAAAACTCAAAAGAAAAAAAAAATAACAAAATGAAAAGACAAAAGCAGCTAAAATTAAGTTACGCTTATAATTGGCTCTTTTAATCACTGTTATCTTTGAATCACGATTCAGACTGAGGTGTCATTTCAGCTGCCTCTATTTTGGCCGAAGATGCTAACAATCTTTATTTGTCCTATAGATGAACTTTCCTGTCTTTCTATTCTGTATGCGCCGTTGCTGCAGTGGTCGGCGATCATATATAGTAGAATTAATTGTCCTAAAATAGCTGCCCTTGTCTGACACAAATTTGATAAGGTTATGCTCATCCTTAGTGTTTATTACTGGAAGAAAATTTTCGTCTAAAATTGCTTTGATAAAAAGACAATAACCATCAATTTTCAAAAGAATGGCTTCCGTGTCACAAGCCTTATCAGAGTGATTGTAATATTACTTAATATGTAATGAAATTTAAATCCCCTTAATTAGGGTTATTATCAATACTATTTAATACGGTAAAAAATTAAATACCACCAGTTATTTAACAAACAACATGGCGCTTGGGAGTTCCTAGCAACTAGTAATTGATCTGTGACTATTTTCAATGTAATTGATGACTTGAGATATGTTTTCATCTGATGCTTAAACCGTGGAATTAGGGATTAAATGAGGCGAGATGCATTATCGGCCACAACGGATGGCCCTTCCGTATTCAGAATGAAGAGTAAGTGTCCTTTAAATCCTTTATAAGCTTCATAACTACATGTAAATTTGACTACACATACATGTATTTTTACAAATGCCAATGCAAAATGTCAAACACCGATCATCATCGAACGGTGGCATGATTGATCTAGGGCTTCAAATTTTTATTATTTTAAATAGAGAGTGTATAGAACACATTAAAATACATGTATTTGATATCATATCAACAGTTTAACTTTAAATCGAACCTTTCACCGTTTACTAACGGACATTTGAATAATATAAAATAAATAAATCCACCTGGAGTATTCAATACAAAGTTACCTTTAAATAACTTCATTTCCTCCCAATGTTTAGTGATATAAAGATGAACCTTAGACATAATCACTGTGTTCATGTTGCTCAGTATGATGACAGTTTGATCTCCAAATCAGTACAACACCAGACAACATGGGACCAGAAATCTACAGAAAAAAACAAAATAACATTAATCAGTGGAAGTAGTTAGTAAAGACATATATCTTAACTAGCAAAACCTCGCAGTAAATCTGAATTTTCTTCATTTTTCCTGTCATGCACCCGAATTTTCAGCATAGCCCTGAGTTTGCCAACGTGTCTGTTGTTCCATTTTTCCTTTTATTTGTGCATTGAGTGCTCCAATTTCAATTTTTTGTATGTGTCTGTTATACAGCATGGCAGGTTTATATTTTCAGTTTGAATATATATTACATTAACTTGTGTTTGTTGATATTCTTAAGCATACACGGACAAAAAAGACAATTTGAGAAATATACACACTGTATGAAGCAACCAAAGGACATCCCTGTCAATGAGGGGAAGTTTTACAATATATAATTTATAAAATGTGAAATCGTCAGTCTTGTCATATATTTTGGTTTTGATTTTACCTTGTGAAACAGAAACATTTAAATCCAGACAAAACCAACTGTTGCTGTCCTTGTTAGCTTTGAAGTTCTCGGAGGTAAATTGTAGTGATGTACTTGGAGAAGTCCTAGGTTTGGTATATAACTATTATTCAATACCAGGAGATGTTTGTTATTCTGTGTTGGTATCAAGTACTGTTAAGTTGGTTGTATGCATGTTGGTCTGTCTTTGTACATGACTACTATTCAGAACCAGTAGATGTCTCCTTAGGTATATAACTATTGTTCAGTACTGGTAGGTGTCTGTTGTTCTCTTTTGGTATATGACTATTGTTAAGTGTCTGATATCTTCTTATTGTATTACTAGTACTCAGTGCTGTTGTGTTTCCTTCTGAATTGGTAAAGAACTATTTTTCAGTGCTGGTAGTCGGTAGTTCTTTTTTGGTATTTGACTATTGTTTAATTCTGGAAGATGTCTGTTTTGGTATATGACTATAGTTTAGTGTTTTGGTATGTGACTATTGTTTAATGCTGGTAGATGGCTTTTTTGGTATACGACTATTGTTTAAAGCTGGTAGATGTCTATTTTGGTATATGACTATTTTTCAATGCAGGTAGATGTCTGTTTCGGTATATGACTTTTGTTTAAAGAAGGTAGATGTCTGTTTCGGTATATGACTATTGTTTAAAGATGGTAGATGTCTGTTTCGGTATATGACTATTGTTTAAAGATGGTAGATATCTGTTTTGGTATATGACTATTTTTCAATGCTGGTAGTTGTCTGTTTTGGTATATTACCAGTGTTAAGTTGTGGTAGATGTTTGTTTCGGTATATGACTATCGTTTAATGCTATAGTAGATATCTGTTTTTGCTATAAGATTATTGTTTGGTGCTGGAAGATGTCTGTTTTGGTAAATGACTATTGTTTAAAGCTGGTAGATGTTTGTTTTGGTATATGACTATTTTATCAATGCTGGTAGATGTCTTTTTTAGTATACGACTATTTTTTAAAGCTGGTAGATGTCTTATTTGGTATATGACTATTGTTCAGTGCTAGTTAGATGACTGCCGTTCTGTTTGATATATGAAAATTGTTCAGTGCTGTTAGATGACTGTCGTTCTGTTTTGGTATATGACTATTGTTCTGTGCCGATATCTGTTGTTCTGTTTCGGTTTTTAGCATCCGACTAATGTTGATTCTGTATCCTACTATTTTTCATTGATGATAGATGTATGTCAATCTGTTTTTGTATATGCCGTTTTATTGTCGTTCTGTTTTTGTGTGTAATTGATGTTCTGGTGGATTGCTGTTCTGTTTTGCCATGTGACTGATGATCAGGTCTGGTAGATTTCTGTCCTTCTGTTTTTATATATGACTATTATTAGTGCTGATGTCTGTTGTTCTGTTTAGGTGTATTGCAGTTGACTAGTATTTATTCGTATCTCGTTCTATATTTTGGTACATAAGACTATTATTCAGTTCAGATAGGTGACTGTTCTGGTTTGGTAAACGACAATTGTCCGTTGTTTTAATTTTTTTGGGACACATCTATTGTTCTAACTTCAGAGCTGGTAACTAATGTTCTGATCAGGGTCTGATCTACTGACAATTATTTGTGGACCAGTTATAAAAGGGAAAATATATTAGATCCGGACAATGAATTGAAAATAGAATTTAACTATTTTACCGGCAAAAAGACTCGCTTTTCAAGACGTCACTCGTCTAACCGTGCTCTTGTAAAATATGAAACTTTTTAATTTAGAGTTCCGACCCGGTGTAAAATCCTGTAAAGAACGTTTTCATAAATATAATACATAGGTATATACATTTAGAAATGATTTTTTTTTTATAAAAAAAATCTCAGGTAACTATTAGCAAAATGCTTTTGATGGAAAACGATACAATTTTGCAATTTTCCATTTAGACGAAGAAAATTCAGGAATATTCTCAAAATTTTCAAATATATCAAATAAGTTACTGGAACTTCTATTGTATGCTTTTTTATCAAATGTCCTTGTTTCCAGTTATTACCAGAAGCTAGTGAAACGTGAGGCTCAATTCATTGAAAAGCACTCCAGTACTTAGTTCTGTGTTGCCAGTCACAGTCACTCCTCTTGTGGTTTTAGCCAATCTTCTGTATTCACATTATCATCATGTTAATACAGTCCCATTTCCACGAGTACCATTCGGTGATTCCAAAGTATATATACTGAGCCATTATAAGTTCCTAAGAAATGATACCATTCTCTACAAAAAGTATTAAACATACATCATCAATTATTGTCATTCTATTTAATCACAACATTAAAACAAATATCCCCACTGACGATGTCTTTTCAAACACGATACTCCTTTTGTTGTAGTTCGATTAATTTCTTATATTTAAACAAATAAATTAAATTTCTTTGTCATCCTACAAGTAAAGAATGTGGGATTTCATTGCAAATAGACATGCATGTGTATGTTCAAATTTATCTAATTACTGGTGGATTAGTTGTCTGTACGACAAAGTACCCATACATCAACCTTTTGTCAGACTTGGAAGATACTGTAATATGTATCTTAGATACACGGTTCTGTGTTTTTTTTTGTTAAATTTGAATAACTTATGATGGACGACACGGAGTCTCTTAGTATCTGTTCAAATCTCTGTAAGTAGAAATACATAACCGGTTTTCATGCATATATATCCTTAAAATTCGCGAGTTTATATTGCAAAAACCTTAATCTGGAACGAAATACATTGCCAATATTTTGCTCTCAACGTTTATATATCTATAATGAAAGCGATAGTTTACATGGGTAAGTAGAGGACAAACATATAAACATTGACAGATAGACAAACTCTTCATTGTCATCTGCTTGTTATATTTATAAAGATTAGCAAATAGTTCCATCCTAGATTCCATCGAGCTAGTTTCTAACCATTAAAATTCAAAAGTTTATGGAAAGTGATGCTATATTGATTAAGGGTTGTGTAAATATTGTTATAATTCGGAGTTCTGCTAATCACTGTACAGAATAGTTGCACGGCCGTGACAAAAATATGATCCAATGAATAAGACATTTCGAGAATTGTTGTCTGAAAGTTCATCTTCTGGGTGTTATATGGGGGATTATCAAAACGGACATTCGTTTTCAGGTAAGGTCGTTCAAAGTTTATATGCTATTGAAAAACGCCTATTCGCAATATTTCCTGTTATGCTCAATAATGCGTGTGATAGGCAATAATGCATGTACAACACCTACCTACGCACAATAATGCCTGTGCAATATACCAATCTGGTAAATGTTCAGAAAATGTGGCCTACAGAAAATGATAAATTTATTTACAGTATAAGGTTAAGAATTTTACGATGAACAAATAACGAAAATCGACTACGATCTACACGAGGCCACTTTTGATAGATTAGACCATATTCTCAGAGATTATTGCCAGACAAAACTGAATGATGGTGGCCAAATAATCTTTCCCCTTTCTCCAATAGCTTTAATCCTGTGGTGTTTAAAGCCCAACGAGTGTTGATTATTATTGTGACATTGGTATGAGTAAACCAATAGTTAATTTAATTTTGGTGGAGATATGGACTTCTTTTCAAGTATATGTCATTCCTTGAGATAGTTTTATAATTTTCTCTCTTTTAAGGACACACACAGTATAATTATCGTTTTTTCCTCGTGCAAATTGGAAAATTTTGTAAACATGTTCAAGTTTAATTACTTAAATTTGTACGTTCAGTAGACAATATGCATTCTATTCATGTTATTTAAACGGAAAGGTGTTGAAGATTTACGTACAATTTGTTGTCCATTTGCTACCAACCAACGCACTATACAAAAGACTGATTATTTATGAAATCAAATTATATTTTTTACCGTTGAACGAACGTTGCCATGTTACAAGTATAAGATGGGATGTATTTGATGCGATTGATTCAGTTTTACAAATTGAGAATTGCTGTAAAATGAGTTATTCATATATTGGATCGGAAGGTTCTATTTGGTTTTCTGGAATATCGGATTATGTGAAGGAATTTAAACAACTGTCCAATAGGCAACTGGCTCCGAACTTCCCATGGACTGCATGGACTTTTTTAAGTCTAAAGACAGGTCAGTCAAAGTTGTTCTCAATTTTCAGAGCCGTGACGAAAGACTGGTAAAATTTGAGCGTCAGAATGATAAGGTTCGACTACAAAGAATTAAAATGAAATACAACCACACTTTTCTCCATCGAAGCTACAAGTTCAGAGTAATATAGGTTATAGTTTTTGTTCTTGTTTTAAAATTATTCTCCAACGCACCAACATGTAGATTTTAAATAATTTGTATTTTGGATCTTTGTGGAAGACTGCTTCATGACAATCATACCACATCTACTTTTTTATTTTGTTCGCCAACTGAACATGGAGATTAAAGTACACTAAGTTGAAATATCATGACTGGTCAACAGCTAGGTAGTACTCAAATATACATACTAGGGACGTCTATGGGAGGGTGTTTCCGCTCATGTGGTCCACCACAGAACGTGCATAACTAAAATCCGTTTCAGTTAATTTAAATAATGGCAAAATGAAGCCGGTGATCTTATTTGTAAATAATAACACAAGAAAAGTTGGCTGTAGGTTCCATATTATCAATCGTCCGTACCTAGGACTTCAAATACTCATTATGTATGGTCGGTTTTCTCCTCTCACCATAAAAACGAGATTTTTAAAACTATATTCGAAAAAAATTGTTGTTGGTTTACCCATTTTAAGGATGTCCATTGATTACATGTAAAAAGGTACACTCCGACGGTACATGCGGTCCACCTTAGAAATTGCTTAATTATCAAATTATAAACTACAGAAAAGCTTAAATTTAATGAGACCGATTAGCTAGGCATGAATGTTTTTAGAATATATTTCGACATTCATTGTGATATAATTGATCAGGTACCTTCCCGGGTTAACAGTAAAAAAATAATTATCGTAGAATTATAATGAGGGGGAAATATCAAATTTCCCGAAAGCAAACTAATCTTTTACAATAGCGAATGTGGAGTAAGGGACGAACCATCATTATCCTTGTTGTGACTTTAATTGAACAACCATTTGAATTTGGGGGATGGTGTTTTTTTTTCTCAGACATAATTTGTTTTTCGCGGTGATTAGTCGCAATTTTATACAACATTACGTTATAAGGGGGAAACTGGCTTCAGAATATTTTTGTACCTGCCTGTATAGAATTTTTTTTCACATAATTGGGCATTAAAGAATTTTTGGTGTAAAAAACATACCCCCTCAGAATTAAATGGTCGTTCCCTAAACAAACAAAGTTTAAATATGCGTGGTTCAGCTCAATCGACAGATGTTAACCGAATCACATAAAAACATACGGTTTATGTGTCTCTGATGTTAGTTAAACGGCTAAAATTCTCCAAGAATAGAAATGATTCTTTTAAAAACACGAACAGTACATAAAAGCACGCCACATTGCCATAAAGTGCCGAATATATATGTTCCCAATGTCCTTTGCTGCAGAAAAATTTCAATTAACAATGAATTATTTATTATCATCATTATAAATATACCTGACACTAATAATACCAGAGACATATAAAAATATCTATGGTTTTATCCATCGCTGATACATGTAGGTGGGCACTCTCTCCCACCGCCCATTCGCTTTTTCCAATCCCCTCTCATCCTTTTTCTCCAAATCAATGCCATCCCTTTATCCCACATCTCATTTGTAATTAAGCTGCTCCTCCCTCGCAGAGCACTGATGGTCATTTCCGAATTCAACCGCACTAGATTCCTAACTTAGAAAATTGATTTCCGGTTGAAAATTTTTAACATATCCTAATATTGGGTGATGGACTGCATATTAATAATATACTAATGCAAGTAATAAGAAATGTCATGGAGTTGCAAATCTCTTGCAGAATTTCCAGCCTGCATGTTACATTAAAGTTCTATAACATATAACCGTCGAATTTCATGTTAATATTTTATGTTTTCATTGGATATTTTCATTTTTGTTGTCAGTCAAGAAAAAAAGTTAAAATCCGATGAGAATGATAAATATCAATAGGAAATTTGAGGATCTTTGAGGTTGTATTGTTATAGAACTACATGTTACTGCACATTTACTACAGAGTTGTCTTTCATTACTTGGGGTATTCCAGACATGCTACATACATGTAGGAAACAAAAGCATCAGATCACATTGGAAACAAGAATTAAAAAATATCAAGCAAAAATACACAAGTATCAAATTTTGGTACCTTCAGATGCACAAACACTATGAAAAAGTTATATATTTCCTTATTGAAGAACAGTAAATCTGCAAATGGCAGCATGGACTGTCACTGATGGGAGGCAACTCATTGTAATATGTCTCCGACTTCTACAGCACTAAACCTCCAAGTATCATGCAATAGGAATGAGACTCTCACCAATAAAAACACTGCTCTTATAAAATTTTTCCTTTGATCTTCATCAGTTTTGTATTTTTAATCACTTAGAAATATTGGTATACATTCCATATAATGACCATAGCTAACTGATGGGATTTCAACTGAAAATCTTAAAGGAAGACAATTGGACCTGTATAACTGTCATTTCATGGATGGCTGATGGACAATCATGCCACATGTCCTATTTTTATAATAAGCCACCTGCCCTTGATAGATTAGTTTCTGCACCATCTTTATAAAAATTAAACATGTAATGTATAATAAATAAACTCTTCCTGGCATATATTCCATATTCTTTCTTTTAAATATCGGAATAACCCTAAAGTTGTTGGTCAACATCTAGAAAGTGCCCTGGGATTCACAACTATGAAAGACCTCCTATTTTACATTGATCATTACGAAAAATTTGTAAAATTCCAAATAATACATTGTTTGTACCACCTATATGGTTACAAGTAAATTTGTTGGTTTTATCACTTTCACTAGTAATAAATGTCGGAATAAGGAAAAAGAATAAAGATAAGTTTTGATTAAATATTTGTTTGTGCCAAGCTAAATTTCAGGTAAACAGTAAGGTTATCATGAATGTCATTAAAACTTAAAACAAATTATACCCAAACTATAATTAACATTTGGTTAATAAAATGAGGAGAAATTATTGAACAAAATATGACTGACACATCATCTTCAGATTTTGATGAATTTATTTATATTTTTATGAATCAAATAGGTAAGTCTTTCATCATCATATTCACTTATCTGATTATGTGCGAAATTTGGTTGAAATTACATATTTTTAAGCAAGGTTTTGATGTACATTAATATTAAAATATATGGTATTTGGTTCTTTGTTTATTTGGCACATTGACTATCTTTGTGCAAGAAACACATTTCACCAATTTCTTGAAAGGCACCTCTTGTTTGAGCCCAAATTCTGAAGAAATTGTAAGAACAAAAGATATATGCTCTAATTTTATATGATGTCATACATATATATACTTTGTCCTTTTTCCTGTAAAATATTCATCAAAGGTTTCTCAACTTGGGTATGTTAGATTTTTTGGATATTTGGTCTGAAGCATTGTCAGGGTGAGATGATCCATGTTTTTCATTTTCATGACCATCTTTTGTATACTTCCTGTTTGCTGAGATGGGTTTATCAGTGTCCCCACATTTTGCTGTTTCCAAATATGGCAGAAATCACATTGTTATAATTTTATTAATTAAAGCAACCAGATTTTTTCTTTAAAATTTGAATTAACACTTGTTATGCGAAATTTACCTGACAGAATATTTTTTTCTAACTTATCCAGCAAAAATAGTTTTTGATTTAAAAATTCAGAACCAAAATATTTTGAATGAATGAAAACCTAGTCTCCTGCCATTTGACATCAATCCATTCTGGTGGTTTTAATAAATTTATGTAATGGAAGCTGTTGATAGTGTCTTTATGGAATTTTTTCCGAGTTCTTTCTGTAAAAAAAAAGATTTATATGGCCAATCAATGAGAATGTTTTCTTTTTTTCAGCTCTTGAAATAACAGGAGAAAACCTAGAAGATCTGTTAGCATATGATGATTTGTTTTTGGATTATTTCAATGCATTTTTGTCTCTCCCGGTAAGTGTCTGATCCCTATATGTTGGAATATTTACATTAAATTCAATAAGATTATGCAGGACAGCTACATATATATGTAAATAAAACCCAGGTTAAACCATTTAAATCTTTAAGTAAGTGTGAAAACTTCCAAATTTAAATATTTCAATGTTGCAAACAGAAAATCTAAACACTTTTATCAATTGTTTAGAATTGAATGCATTAGAATTATTTAGAAAAAGCAGAGGATTGTGGGATTACAGTGCTTATGAAAACAGGAAAAGTTGGACAATAGGTTCTAAATTCTGGATAAGCCCATGTGTGATAATTTTGATATACTTAAGAGTTCTGGTTAATACCTGAGATATAATAAGTTAATAGGTTAACATTTCAGTTTCATTTAAGTTCTTTGAGTTATATATTATAATTTGAGTGTTTTTGATTTATTCAGTTCACATAAAAAACTGTTGAACTGAATTGTTAAACCTTTAAATGTTTGCCAAAAAAGGTGTCAACAACTTTAAATCAAAAGTATAAAAATAAAGTAAACTGGGGTGCCGAACACCAAAAAATTAGAGGTCAACTGCTTGTTATTAATTCTGGTAGAAATTTAGAATAAGTATCTAGAGAAAGTATTGTAATAAAAGGCAAATACTGCCTCTCACTATTCAGGATCCTGATGGTCAATGGTCTAAATCTATTTGACTTGACTGTCATGAAACTGAGAACCTACTGAGGTCCAATACTTTCTTACTGGTAACTACCATGGCAACAAGCTTGTTGTTGTATTTTATTGTTTGTAGCCATCATAAGCCATGACAGTTGAGATAATTCTAATAGACTCATTTTATGACAGTACCATTTTATCTATAATCTGTACATTGTAAGTTCACAATATATTTATAGAAAGGGTGTGCTTGACTAATCAAGGAATATGTGCTTTTTCATTGGTTCATGTATTCATATATAGCTGAGACTTGCTGAAGTTCTCACATTAAAAAAAAATGTTTCAAACAGTAAATTGTTTTATAAACTGTGATAAATATATCTGTAGTGGAATTTTATAGTCAATTGAAAAGTTTCATCTATAGTATTGATATCAAGTTTGTATATGTGTTTCATCTATAGTATTGATATCAAGTTTGTATATGTGTTTGATTTTCTCATGTTAAACTAGAAAATTGAAAACAAAATTTTTGCCAATTTCCTGTCTATTGATCTAATATTGGGGGATCCTGGCATGAAAGTGGCTTAATTAGGATGCAAATTGTTGTTTTGATGTCATAAATAAAACTTTGTCAAAGGATTTATTGTTCAAATTACAATCAATGAACAAGTTATAAATAAAACTCCTGATAGTAGCTTTTGAACAACATCAACATTTGAAATGACAACCTCTGATATTGATTTAAGATTATGAGCTGTTAGGAAAATTGATTTAACTCAAAGCTTTTAAAAGTAAGAGCTGCAAAGGCATATAAATCTTTTATTATAAATTGCATTCAGATTTAGGATATCAATATTATCTTGATTGTGTAGAAAATGCATAGCAAGACTTATAATCTATCCCTTTTTTTCCTTTTGAAATGTCTTGAAATTCCTACAAAAAATTAAATTATCATAAAGATGAAATGAAAGACTGAAAATGAGAATGAACTTAACACTGATCTTTTCATCTACATATACTTATTAGACAATACACAACATGTTAAACAGCAAAAAATGTAGCTGTTTTGAAATTTATAGGGACAACAAAATATGCTGATTCATAGATTTTAGTTATAATTTCTGTATTCAGTAAGCCTAAATATTGCCCCATGAACCTATTCCTTAATTAGTAAAAGAAGAGTATTAAACTTGTAGTTAGATTGTCATAATTATTTATATTGGAGGCTTTTCAGGTCAATGTTTACTTTGGACAATATAAATATGAACAACAGCTTATGCTTTCACTGACATAATAGTTAAAGGGTTAATTATTAATGTCCATATCAAGTCCTTAAGTAAATATAAATATTATTCTTTGCTAAAATTTTACCGAAAGACCAAATTCAAACTTATTGCCTGTTTGGTACAACACAGGTCCTCTTGGAGATGGGATACTCCTGTGTGGTACCCCTATGGAGGGTACCCCCCTCCCCCTATGGGTGAAAATTAAAAACAAAAAAAATCTTTTTTTAATTTATTTTGCATCAAAATATGTGCAAAATGACAAACACCATTTGGAATATTTGCAGGTCAAAGGATAATGTATCACTCAACCCAAAAATATTCCAAATATTCCAAATGATGTGTGTTTGTCATAGGTTAATTCATAGGTGTACATGGCAGTCTTCCATATGAGATGGTTCCTTGACCTCATTTCAATGGCCTGCTACCTATCAAGAAATTTTTATGCATAGGTCAGTTTATTTTACAACACATTAGAGTTCATCATATTTTTTTGTGATATATATGCAGGTTCATGTGCCATATGTAACATGTCCTTGATCTCATTATTTAAGGGTCTATTGTTAAGTTTTATTCTGAGACTCAACAGCTCAACAACAGGTCAAGTTGACATGATACAGTTTTGTTATTAATGTTTTTAAAGGGCGCAAGTGTCTGTCATTTCTCTGATAATCAGGTCAACTTTTTTTGCTGAAGTCCACATAATTTGTTATTCATAAGTGAGTTTGTAGGCTAGACATTTCGTTGTCCACACTTGTTCATACTTAGTTTATACTTTTTTTGAAAATCATGATCTTGTATAAAAATGGAATTCATAAGTGAATGTTAAAATGTGAACTGTCAAAGAGCTGTAGGCTTTCTTTTGAGTTTAAGACAGCTTAATATAATAATTCAAATCAAAGTTTCAAACTAAACAAATGAGTAAATAATTTGTTCTAAAATAGTTTATTACTTTTAAGTACATGAAATGAACCATGGAAAAATAGTGAAAGGATCAAAGATAAGATCTTCTAGAACATGATCTGAAATAACTTGTTGAATCGGCAACTTTAATTTTTATACAAATCTTTTTACAAGTTGATTGATTATAATCATATTTGGTTCAATAAGAAACACTTATCAGTTATTGAAATGTTATTTGAATGATAGAAAATTGATAGCTATATTTTGCATAGTCATATATGCAATAAAAAGATTATTTTATATACACATTTTCAAGTTTGAAATCACCCTTACAATTCGCTGAGTGATTTATTTAAACTTTGCATTCCATTCATATGGCTTGAAACTGTTTAAATTTTTGAATATCTTATTTAAAGCTTAAAGGTATTTAATATGTTTAAACTTAAAAGTGAATGAATTTTGTACCCCTTTAGTAGCATATTTTTATTATATTTGGTTTTTAAAATTAAAGTATTTTACAACCTTAATTTTTTCAAATGAAAATAAATTGATGATTCTTAAATTAATTAAAAGATTTAAAGAATAAAAGAAAGATAAAGGCTGTCAGAAACGAAGCTGTCACTACAACCCACAAGTTGTTGAAGTTTATATTAAATGTTGCCTGAAATTTCTTGCTAGGTTGGAACCAAACTTTGGAGGAATGGTAACTAGGTGGTTGTGTTTACAAAATCACACTTACTTTTACTCAAAATATCTGGCGTGTATGTGTGACTGGATAATTATAGTTCAAGTTACAACAACACCCTGTTGGGATGTGAAACTGGCATTTGGACCTCTGATCCAAAGCTTATTACAGATATACTGATATACATACAATATCGAGAATTTTATAATAAAATTACACTCAATTTAAAAAGCAAAGACTGAAATTTTTGTTCAAGTAAATAAAAATAAAAACCTTAGAGTACGTACTTTTTTTATGGTAGAAGTTACCAAAGATGGAGTTTTTGGAGAGGGTTATAAAGGTTTCGCCTTCTGGGTCAATCTGTCTGTCTGTCTGTCCAAACTATAACATCCACAAACTCACATACAAGCTTTGCAGGATTATCATAGAATTTAAAAGAGTATTTTAGGATAATATGGAGATGATTTCTGAGAACTGTAAAGATAATCTCCCATTTTGTTATTCTACTGCAACTAATTGTGGTCATATTTTGGTCTGGAGTTGGGGGGGGGGGGGGGGGGGGGCG
>JAULBM010335178.1:19674-35276 GCA_032357055.1 Geukensia granosissima
CGCCCCCCCCCCCCCCCCGACATCAGCATTGTCCACTTTGGTTTCTGAAGACAGGTTTGTTTCTACATGATAACTTTTTATTTTGTAGTACTTGATAAAGTTTGGTGCTAATTTTGGATGATCTAGCCCTACCTGTTTTTAGGAGGGACTAAAAGGTTTTTTTTTTTCTCTTTAAATGTATGTTATCAATTTCTAGTCTGTTTTAATGGGTTTTTTCCATGGCCAGTCCAACTTAATGAGTCACATTTGCCATGACCCATATCATACCACTATTGAGATATACAGGATTTTGTAAACCTTTAATTTTATTTCTCATCTGATTTTGATGGTTTTTTTTATTCCTTATGAAAACACAACAAAAGTTTCTCCAAGCATTTTTTGCAGCCTTTACCAATTTTTATATAAATGTGGTCAAAGGGTTAAAAACGGCAATTTTGCAGGATATAAGAAATTTTTATTTTTCATCTGATTCGGATTAAGTTTCTTTCATCAGGTTTTTCTTTATGAGAGCTTTCATTACTATGTCAAAACAATTGTTTGTGTCTCTTAATGGTTATGAGAGAAATTAGGTCAAAATGGGGAAAAAGTCAATTTTGCATAATATGAAATTTAAAAAAATTTTCATCAGATTCTGATGTTTTTTTTAAAAATGATTCCTCTTCTTAAAGGGTGTTTTGTTAGTTGGGTGGGATGCATAACATCTTGATGGGGGATATAAATGTTGTGCCTTGTATTGGGAAAAATCAAGCTCTCTCTGAATGTTAAAAATTCCTTTCCAGAAGCTTGTATCAAAGTGGTCCTTAGGTAGCAAACTGGAATAACACTACTCAACAGTCCGATTCAGCATCATGTGGCAATTAAATTCGTTGGCCTGATCCAATCCTGACCGTATTGGTTATTAACTTAAACATCTTGATGTTTTAAAAATACAAGTTTACTGTAGTTGAATAAGTATGGTGAATTTATATATACTATGTGCACATTTCAAGCACTAACTTCTTATCACTAGCATTAGAACAAACAGTAAAGCCAAGATCCAAACATTGTAACACTACTGCTTCAAATGAAATTTTAACAATAGAAGAAATAGTTCTTGGGTTGACAGGTCTTCTTTCAAAATTTGTCTAGCATCCCCCAGTCAGGGACGTATATTTAGAGGGATAGGTAAATTGCAAGTTAAAATCTTGAGAAGCGTGAACACATATACACAACTTTCAGTTTGGAGACAACAGATGATAAATCTGCTTAAAATATTTTCTTGTCTGAAATAAGCTGTAACAAGACTTAGGTTGGTCATCCTTCAAAACTATACTTGGTATCCTACATGCCAAACAAGATGGCCATTACAGTCAGATTTCGTTAAGCATAAAAAATTTTTGGAATACCTACACAGCTTGTAATGACAGAAAATTTCTTATAATCTTTGTCTTTGTTTGGCATGGCAATTAACATTTTAGAATTAGTTGAGCAATACAAGCTCCAATGAGCGTCCTGTAGAAAATTTAAAAAATAATTTATATTTTTAGGTGTTTCCCCAACCTCTTACATACAATCGTTTGACTGGTGCCTTTGAGGAAGCGAATGTTACTAGAAGTCCACAGAACAGTGGTAGTTCTCGTGGTAATAACAATGATGGTCTGCCCTATGGACCAACTGACGAAGAAAGAGAGAGACTGCTTGAATGGGCCAGAACTGAAAGATTGCCTTTATTTTTAAGGTATGAATATTGTGTTATTCAGTATTTTTATTATTGTGCATTTTTAACATCATTGGTATTGACATTTTAATAGGTTCTCTTGAGCATATTACTTTGAATTCATTTATTTTTGTTGACATCAATTTTCATGGATTTATAAGAAAAGACAATTTTGAGGCCCTTTACAGCTTCTGTTAATGTATGGACATTGGTAAATTATTGAAGGGGATAATGGGGCCTGTACAAGTTTATATTCTGCTCTCATTTGGTAATTATTTTTTCTTTACCTATTTCCTAAAGCAAATCTAATGGTTGGTGTATACTTCTTTACAAGTTTGAGTCATGGGTCAATGTAATAACACATATCCATTGAACTATTGTTTAACCTTAAGTTTCTAGGTCTCCATATGACAGTCCTTCTTCAAAGGTTTTGTAACTTTTCAATGGGTTCTTGAATATGAAATTCCATGAAAATTGGATCCCTTTGATTAATAAGTGTTTGACAGTTATACATACTTCCATTATGTGAAGGTGTTATGGTTGATTAACACCTAATACAATGTTAGAGTAATTATATTTTCTAAGAGTGATAATCACCATAATACCATAACCAAAAGGCAGTATGTTTTTTATTATCTTGAGTACCATGTTTTTTTCAGTTTTCTTCATATTGTCCTATTTTATGACAGTAGATGACATTTTGGCACTACCAAACCAAATTGTTTTTGTCATCTGACAAAAGTTTATGGCAGAACTCAAGTCAAACTCTTTAAACTGGTCTTATTTTCAAAATAAGCAATTTCAAATCACGGCCTGTGATAATTTATGACTTAATTCCCTACTGCTATGCATAAACTCCCATAACTAAGGAGGGGAGGAGGTTCTAGAGAACGAAACCAATCAAACAGAAACACAATTTAATTAAACAATATTACATATTTAATGCTGCGCCTTTTGTGGGTCCTAGGTAGCTGATTAGTCTAGGTTATAGCTTTAGTCTAGGTTATAGCTTATTTAGACTGCTAGCTATACCCCATGTATTTGACAACGGCTAAGTTTTGATAATTACCTGCCAATCATTCTCAGGCTTCTTCATGAGATAAACCCTGACGTCCATGATATGACTAAAATATTGTTAAAGTACCATTAACGCCTAGTAAAAACCCACTAAAAAAATGGATAAAATAGTTGATGTCATGTCTGGATGTACAGAATGTTGGAACACTCAGGTAAAAAAGCTAAGAATAAGATATACATGGGAATAAAGTCATGTCTGGATGTACAAGATAATGGATGTATGTAAATGAAAAATACCTACTCCTTTGCTATATATTTTATCTTGTTACAGGGAAATAATGCTACTGATCTGTCTTTGCATTTAAAATTTAACAAGAAATTTGGTTTTTTTTTTTTCAGCACCCAACTCTTCAGGGAGTTTAAGTTATGTAAATTATTATTGCGTCCTTTGGATGACAGATATTCTGCCAGCCGCGGTTCTAGTCAACAAATTCGTGGATATAGTAGACAGTCGGAAAGTTATGTGTCAAGTTTAAGTAATAGTGCTGACAATAGTGCTCATGATGAAATTGACGATGATGACATGGGATTTGGGGAAGGCCAGTACCGTTATTCTGCCCTTTTTCCCTATCAGAGACCTGGGAGTAGGGCTTATAGTGTTCCTACCCGAGTTTATCTTGGCTCAGGTAAAATTAGAAATAATCAATGTTTCATGAGACGCAATGGAAACAGCAGTCATTCTATCATTTTACATTTTTTCAGAAGCAATAATGTTTATTTTCTTTATTTGACAGTGATTATTAATTAATGAAATGATCCAAAATTGGAAGATAATTTAAAACTTGAGTATACATCTACTGTTGAAATCTTGAAATATTTTTTAATGTTTCTTTTCGAATGAAAGTGTGAATCAATATAAAATATCATTTTAAAATATCATTACAATATAATTATAAAATTTAAGATGTGTAGCTTATAGGAATCATGTTGATGTCTTGTAGTCCAGTGGTTGTCTTTGTTTAATTAGTCATTATTATTTGTTCACCATTTGGATGGCTGTCTCATGGACAATCACGCCACATCTATTTGTATATTAAGATATTCCTCCTGCATCATACAAAAATTTGAAAATGTATAAGATTTTTGTTGAATTGTCTCAGTTTTAATTTTTTATTAACAGAAACAACAAATCGTGGCAGTACCAATACCGATACACAATATTCACAAGAGAAAGCTATAATCAAGAGTGCTACACATAAAAAGAAGAAATCAAAGTGAGTATATTTTATGTACATTAACTGAACAACTTCCCAGGTTGCATTAGACTACTGCAAAGTTTTTTTTATAATGTGTTTATGTACAAATAAAGCACTTAATTAAACACCAGAAAGATCATTTTCATTTTTTCCAGGGATAGGGCTGTTTTATTTTACATTTATTCATAAATATGATCATTTGGCAGTGGTTCGTTTTGTTGTATGGCAGTGTAATATTCATTGAAAAAGTAACAAAAATTTGCCTTCTGCAGTCTTAGACACTAACTTTTATGTCATAGTAGACCTGTTTCTATTTTACATAGACAACTTAATGAATTCTGTGTGAAAAATTTAAAATTGACATAGACCTGCAAATTTTTCCATAGACTTTGTCTTTAGGTCTACTGCTAAATTTTTTCACTGCAGTTCTGTATTCTGTCATATTTTACACTAGTACAATTAACAATTTAATGTGAAGACATCAGTAACATATACTAGTATGCAGGTTTTCAAAGCTTTAATAAAAATCTAAGAATATCATCTCTTATAAAATAAAAATTGCCTGTGCAAGCTTGTACAATATAATATTCTACCTTGGACAATATTCACCAATATTCATATAATAAAAACATGAAATTAATTTAAGCATTTTCCACTGAACTTAAAATTTAATTCTGTGACTCAAATCTGGTGATTTCCATTGAATTATCATATTTCTAAAAAACAGTTATTAAAACAACTATATCACAGTAATTTAGTATACAGTCAAACCTCGTTAAGTCGAAGTCACAGGGACCTTCGGAATATGTTCGACTTATCCGAGGTTCGACTCATCAGAGGTCGGGTATGACATCATATCTTTCACATGTATATGTAGGTAGTGTCACAGTACAGATCGGTTAATGTACGTGTCGTATCCTATGAATGTTGCTCCCAATTGTTCGTGCAAGAATTTGTTATAACAATTTTAATAGAAAACTTTAAAAAATATATATTTACTAAATATAACGTTAAATTGAAAGCATTTACAAGTTTCATCACAAACAAACTCATTATTGTTTATAAAGGTAAGTTCATATAAATAACGGAATGGAATGTCACAGAACTAGCGAAAAGAAACAATTCCTGATACGTCATTACTGAGTTTTTTTTAGACAAAAGTGTGAACAGAATTTCACATTTAATGATCATAAAGGAAATGTAGCTTTAATCAGTTTCAAACACCCCTGTTAAAGGCTTGGGTCGATTCGTGTTGGTAATAAGCTCAGATAAAAAAAAACTGACCGCATCGTGTTAGCATGGCCAAGCGTAATCAAACACGAAAATTGTCAACAGGTTGAAGCCACTTATCGTTGTACAAACATGTTAATTAGAACAAGAAATCACATTCAATAGTGAAGCCATTCAATTTGAAAAATTGTAATTTTCGATTGTACTGAGGTCGAGTCATCAGAGGTAAAACTATGTGAATACAATGGGAATTTTGCCGGGACCAAGTAAATACCTCGAGTTATCTGAGATATCGAGACAACCGAGTTCGACACAACGAGGTTCGACTGTACATGTTTAATATGAAAATAAAAAATAATGGGGTAAATGTCAGAGCGACTGCACTCCAAGCATGAGCAAAAAAAGAGGGAATTTAAAAATCTAGATGTCTCCATGAGGCCTTCAACAAGGATGGAAAAACACTCCTTGTGAAAAGCTCCAAATCGTCCCAAAATTCTCCCAAAATTGTGCATGTGTAAAATATTACTGCTCTTTCCTGATTATTATCAAAAACATATGTAATATAATTTTGAATTATCAATAAGATATAAAAAAGTCAGATTTAAAATAAATAATTTTCATAAAAATTGTAGACCACAGAGTGAAGCCAAAGAAGGTAAAGCATCAGTGAAGTTTGAAAATCCTGGAGGTTAGTAGATTATAATGTATCCTATAACTACATACATTTAAATTCTTGACATGACAATAAAAATCCAGACTCTGGACATATGTTTTACTGACATAAGAAGAGCAAGAATATTTGGTTTATGCAGATGAAAAAAAAACATCAAGTATTACAAGAATATTCCAAGACCAGGTGATCAGCACTTTATTGCTATTTAAAAACTTGTGTGTCTTGGGCATTATCACACATTATCAAAATTCTGAAATCTTTGGCACAGTCTACATCTTAAGTGCAATAACTGAGCCAAGTTTCAGTTCAGTTTTCATATAACCTGAGAGGAGTACTATAAAAAATTTTGTTCACATAAGATGGGTGTTTGGGTTAGACAGGTGTTTACATGAAGTATTACATTGTCTGAAATAGTGGTCAGTTTATACAGGGTTACACAGGGTTCAATTTAGAAGGGTTTCACTGGTGAAAAATCTGTCCTTTTATATAATTAATATAGTAATCCTGATATGTACAACACACTTAATATATTTTATGAGATTTTTTTATGTTATGATTTGCTAGATATACTCCATATTTTTTAGATGACATGAAGAAATCACAGGGTAAAACAAAGAAATATACCTCAGAGGCAGAGGAGGCTTTTATGAGACATGCAAGGTATATGTTTGTGGATTTGAATAAATGAATTGAATACTTTCTAAAACAATAACACAGCCTGTCCCAGCAGAAATTGCCATATCAAGCATACATTTGCAATTGCTATTTGATGTCAAAAGGTCATATTTAACTCATGAATTTGTCTTGGCTGTTGTTTCACTGTAAAATGACTTTTGTCAAAGTCATGCAAAAGTTGGATAAAAGTTTCAAAATATTTGATGTCATTTGAATTCAAATCTTTGTTGTAAAATAGTGCATTTCTCCTGTAAAATAGTGGTGTTATAATGATCTCATGAAAAGTTAATCAAAAACTTTCATAAAACATATCATGAAATTTTCTAAAAGTACTTCAGATTTCTCTAAATATATGATATATTTCAGAGTGTTGTCTGCCCCAGTTAATTATGATGATTATATGAGACATCCATTGTTTGGTGACTTTGACTTCCTGTTTGGCGAGGAAGAACCAGAACCTAATGGTCAGGTTTATGTCACATTTGACGATGAAGGAGGGAGTGAAGAACAGACTGAAACAGATGTAAAAAACTTGGAAGGAAGAACACGAATGTCGTTACAACAATTGAAAGAACAGATATTAGGAACAGTATGTTTTACACTTTATTTCATAATGTTAATATAGGATAATAAGTGTCAGAACACTGAACACCTTAGCAGATTGTAAATTGAACACAGTACAACTGTACAACTTTTGGGTCTTGGGTTGCCAAGTGGTCTAGGTAGTTGATTTTAACTTACCTGTACAGATCACTGTAGCCTATCACCTATGCAGCGTGAGTTTCACATGACTTTGAACCACACAAAAAGGTTGAGTTTGACTCGCATTGACCATGATAAAGTTTGTCAGTTACCGGCCCAAAGTCGGTGGTTCTGTCAGGATACTTTGGTTTTTCTACTAGTAAAACTGATCACTGTGATATAACTGAAATATTGTTGAAAGTAGCTAAATCCCCCAATCAAACAGTACAACTACTAACATGTACCATTACTAACCAAATACCATACAGCTACATGTATCAACAAAATGACATACTAACTTGAAAAAATATAAATAACAGTGCTATGTAGCTCCTATCATATGTCGTAAATATTTTATTATTTTATCTGAATGTATAAATTTTATAATGGGTAAACTTTTCTGGAGACACAAAAAAGATGAGAAATACACACACGATTTTGTACCATTAACAGTGTTTTTATATTGTCTTTTAAAGCAAGAAGGAATGGATGGCTTTAAGGATTTCCTAGGTAACACAGCTGGTTATGAACTATTTAATTTCTGGTTAGATTGTGAATATTACAAGGATGCTATGGAAAACTTTGAAGACGAGAGTAGTAATGATATTAGAAATAGACTGTTCAGGTAAGCCAGTACAGTATCAGATAAGTATATGAAAGTTGATTCTTTATTAGAAATGCAATATAATAAAAAACCCATGCATGTAAAGGAAATTTAAGTGGTTGAAATTTAAAATTTGAATATTTTTAAAGAAAGAATATAAAATATATGCCAGAAGGACATGATTTACATCTTACATAAGTTTATCACAAATATTCAAAAGCCAGATTTAACTGTTTGTAAAGCTCTTTTCTGCATTTACCTCCATCGGACACAATAGGGGCCATAAAAGCAAGATCAGTCAAACTTCATAAATTTCTTGTCACAAATAGGCACCAAATTAAATATGCAGTCCATGACGTAATGAATGCTGATAAGCCAAATGTAAAGATATAAAAAAAAATGTAGCTCCTGTCCATTAGTTTTTCTAGTCTGTCAGAAGTAGGAATTGATCCTCTTGGCTTAAGCTACTTACAATGGAATCAAAGATGGATTATTTGATAACTGAAGTTGCACTTTTTCTGTTACTTTACAGAGATATACAAAAATTTTTCTGTTACTTTACAGAGATATACAAGACAAGTATAAAATGAACCTGACAATAGATGCCAAGCACCATATTGCCAAGGCAGCTAGTAATGCAAATCTAAGTCATACAGTATTTATCAGAACTCAGTACGATGTTCTCAGGAGACTTCGGGCATACTGGGTACCACGATACCTCATACATGTAGAAAGAGAACTAAATATCAGGTATGTCATGTAGAACTTGGTTGCTCACATTCAGATGTCTTGATAAACATGGCTTTCTCAAACCTTTTTTTGAAAAGTTATCAGCTTTCTTTGAATGTTTTCAAACTAAAGAATATTTGAACAGATCTTATACTTAAATAATTTTAATCAGTACTTTTGGTGTTTCAGTGAGCAAGTTTTACTCTAGAATTATAGGAATATTTGTATTGTAAGTCTTTATAACGACATATGTGAAGAAAGCAGCATTATATTGTTTGAAGCATAATATATATTTTTATGGAACTTGATAGAATAAACATTATTGGTCATTTCTTAAATTTCATCAGTTCGCAAGAGTTTTTGGGGACTAATAATTTTTAGTATCAAACTTTGTTCAGCACAACTTTTGATATATCTCTGTTAGCTGGATAAAACTTAGAGTACCCCCCCCCCCCCCAGCAATCCTTACACACCCTGACTGCAGATCAGTGGTTTGTTACAATGTTACATCCCATTCTTGAGAAATTCGCTCCACAGCTGATGTGAATTTTGTATTGTTTGTTTTCAGGCCAGATATGGGCAGATCAGAACTAATATCTCAACAGTCCAACAAAATTCAGACATTCACACCATTCTTCCCGTCCATATCTCTGGTTAGTTCTATGCCTGTGTTACCTGATGATGTCCTGACATATTCTAAAACTAAAAACTGGGAACATCTTAGTCAGGGAGGTCGTAGACTGGATTCCAGAGTTACCTCAGCCAAGTTAAAGATGGGTCAGGCCCCTCCGTCTACTTCACAGAGGTAAGCTGTTCATTGGTTTTTTCATGTAAAGTTTTGAGTACATGTCCTAATAAATGAGTTATTCTATTAAAAGGTATCTTTAAATCAAATTCCAATTATAAAAGATCATAGCAAGTAATATAACATTCAGTTTTGTATGCAAAGAATTGTTTTGAAATTAATTGCATCACTATATTTATTTACAAAGGATATGGTCACCTGTTACATATTGTTTTTAATTCTTATAATAATAATATTCAATATGAATTTGAAAACAATAATACAGTTATAAATATTTAACATTTTGGACCAAAAATTAATTGTTTGTTTAGAAAGATGGGAAATGAGGCAATGCATATGAAATTTTGTTTAAAAAATTAGAATTTTTGACATATTCAACAAAAAACATAGTACAATGTATATTGGAAAGGGAAAAAGAGGGGACTATAAAAAGAAAATCTTGTGTATACAATATAACTTAGATTAGATTTAGAGAGGGTATGGTTTTGTTCTTCAGCTATAATAAAATTGAGCTTTTTTAAAACTTTTCAACTTAACTGGTATAATAATAACATGAAGTAGAATAATTACTAACTAACATTGGGTTCTGAATCCCACTCAGAAATTATATACAGTATAAAAATCAAATAATATCATCAGTTAAATTATTCACATGTACAACATTTTTTATTGAGAAATTCTCCTTTGCAACTCAAGGATGTATGTTCTGGTAAATAGCTGAAATGTTCCTCATGCATAATTTTCCAAAAGTATTATTTGTTTGTTTGTATAATGTTAATATTTTGCAGCAACTTTATGGTCAATCAGTATAATTTTGATACTTAGCATTAGACTTTATGATCGATGAGTATTGTTTTGTGATCTTGATATTTTACACAGACTTTGTGATTGATCAGTATAATATTAATATTTTAAACAGATCTTTTGATCGATAAGCATAAAAATTAATATCTCAAACAGATTTTATGATCGATCAGTATAATGTTGATATTTTAAACAGACTTTATGATCGATCAGTATGTTTGTATTATGCTGATATTTTGCACAGACGTTTACTTGCACAGTTAAGGTTGGTATGATGCAACTCCCACTAATCTTACTAATATATTGGTGTGTTTGTATTCATAGTCAAAATAAGCAAGTCTGTAAAATTAGAGACATTTCCATGTAGTGGTTCACATCAGCCCATTAGTATGCATTTTGGATCTTTGGGTTTATTTGACCAGCATTAAAGTAGACAATTGTAATTTTACTGCTTATTTTGACTTTGTTTTTTGACCAACACAATGGTAGACAAATGTTAATTTACAGCTTATTTTGACTTTGTTGTTTGTTTTATCTACTCATATATGATCTCTCCTTTGTCTTTCATAAATCTAAAGCATTGTCCATCCTAAAAATGAAAGTATTGTAAATTCTGTACAGTTTAAGTCTTTTGTTGGGAAGTGTGTTTTGTATTGAAGCCTTCTGCTTATATGTGTGTGAAAGATCTTGTAGGAAGTTTGTATTTTTTCATTTTACACATGTTTGTAATGGTAGTATACAGCATCAGCTACTTTTCAACCTTATTATAACCAAGTCACTGTTTCTGTATCCATTATTAAAAGCCAGTCAAGTAGCAATTTCTGAAATTGATGACACCTTTTTGAAAAATTCTTAATCAGGATTACCTTAAATCATTATTACAATAAAGAGATGGGCTTCTAAGTTGTTTTGTCAACATATATTTGTTCCTCATAAAAAAAATTCAAATGAATTATTTCATTATAAATATTCCTTTAGGAACATGTATAATATAAGTTTACTATTCTGTCATGAAGAATTATAACAATAAAAAAATATTATAGGGTTATTGCAGGAATATATTTGTGAATATTGTCAGGAGCAGAATAATATATTGCACAAGCTTGCAAGTGCAATTGATATTCTATGAGGGATAATATTCATCATATTCATGCAATAACTATTTTATTGTATAGCAAAACTTTTTAAAAGCTAAAAGTATCAATTTTCAACATCAATGACATCACTTTTTCAGAACAATATTGCATGCAGACATTGTCTCAAAAGGACACCAGGTCAGGGAGTCTAAGTAGTTAATTTAGACTTACTTATACACAGTTTTAGCTTCTTTAAATTACATAATGTGATTTCTTGGGTGGATTTATACCATACATAAAAGTGTGCATTACCACACCCAACACATGTGATAAGGTTTGTCAATTACCTGGACCACAATCATCTATAAAGATAGTTGCATTTGAGTAGCTGTAGTTTAGTTGGCTATTAAGAAATTGATGAAGGAGTTTTTGAAATGAGTGGTAACTATATGTTGGTCAAAAACTATTAAGAAATTGATTGAAGGAGTTTTTGAAATGAGTGGTAACTATATGTTGGTCAAAAGCTATTACAATGTAAGAATTTGATTGAAGGAGTTTTTGAAATGAGGGGTAACTATATGTTGGTCAAAAGCTATTAAGAAATTGATTGAAGGAGTTTTTTTAAATGAGGGGTAACTATATGTTGGTCAAAAGCTATTAAGAAATGATTGAGGGAGTTTTTGAAATGAGGGGTAACAATTTCAGAAATTGCTATAGTAATTGCTGTTTTATACAGTGATCTGGTCATAATTACAAAATTGTTTATCCCAGTCCAATATAGCCTTTGAAGCTTTTTTTTAATTTTACATAAACTTTTGTTAAACATTTCCCAATATAACAGAAATGTAGACCATTTATACCATCCCTATGCTAATAATTATATAGAACTAACCCAACAGGTGGTGGAATATTTTTGCTTATGTTATAGATTTTAATATAAAGTGTTATAACAGTAAACTATACTATTTATATATATGATTTGTCAGAGTGCTATAGCCTTTGCAGATATTACACTTTTGATGATAAGCATGCAAAAATATATACAATATGTGAAGACCTGTAAAATGTGTTCATTCCAGATTTTTAGCTTTACTTTAACACTACATTCAATCAAAAAAGTTTTTCTGCAATAACTTTGCTTGGCAGAAACATTGTCTAGGTAGTTTCCTACCAATTAAAACTTTTTTGGTTGATTGATATTACCAGTATAACATGTTTGCCAGAGTCACTTATGTGTTTTGACTGGCCTAAACCTTTCAAATTCTTCTCAGAAATGGCTTTGTCATTGGCTTTTATATTGTAGGAATGTTCATTGCTTGGTCATTTAACAAACATGTAATTTGTTTGCCAATAAGAAAACTTTAGATGACCACTATTACCTGAAAAAGTTTATCATTTGATTCTACAGGAAATTCACTTCAAGTCCTTTTCATCTTTAATACCTTTGATAATTGCAACTAAACTTGGCAGGAATGTTGTATATATAGTCTTGGGTATGATAGGTAGGTATGATAGGAAAGACAGACATACAAACAGGCATGCTCCTTTTTGTATCATTCATCAGTTTCCAATAGATTTACATTTTTTTACCAGATGAGTGATACAGGCTCAGATGAGCCCCTGGTTTGTAACTATTTAACTTACGATATTCTGACTTCTTTTCTTTTCACTGACCATGCAAGTACAAGAATCTTAGTTTGAACTTTTCTATTACATTGACCATTGATAAGAATTATAAGTAATAAAGTTGAACTTCTCTTTTTCACAGGTTTGGATTTGACAGATTTCAGATAGCACTTGCCTCAGACAAATTAGCTGGAGGACCATTTCAGCATTTTTTGGAAATGTAAGTACATTTTTTTACCTGGACATCGCTTTCAAGGTCCAATTATTTAAGATAAGTTTTCAAGATAAGTTCTTTTGTAGCTACACATGGTAGGACAACAATATTTGGTGTTCTGATTCATTGTTAGATTCACACATCTTATGTTATTGGTCCTTGACCTCATTTTCATGGTCCAACATTTTCATGGTAAATTATAGTGTTTAGGTTAGTTTCTCACTGACTTCACATGAAAGGTCAACAGTATTTGTTATTTATTCTTAGCTGTACATTTCAGTCATATGACATGGTCCTTTGATCTCATTTCAGGGACCATTGTTTATTAAGTTTTAAGTTAAGGTCTGTTTCTCAGTAAAAATACATTAGAGGTCAACAATATCTTGTATGCTTATTAATCTTAAGATGGTGTGTTTTTTGTCCTTGACCTATTTTTTATGGTTAGATGAATATGGTCAAGTTTTTGTAATAAGGTTCTTTTCTCAACAGCTTCACATAACATGTCAACAGAAGTTGTAATGCTATTAATTATGATTCAGTTGGTTATGATTATTTGTTTTAGGGCAAAATATCTTTTGTTGACCTGATTATCAGGTCAGTTTTTTGTTTTTCTATCAGTCCACATTTTTAGTTGTCAGTTTTCAGGTGAGACATTTCTGTGTCCACACTTTTTAACCATTGCAAGATTTTTGTTGTAGGCAAGAGAACAAATTGCTGCTGTCAATGCTGTTATTTTGGCAGAGTGTTACAGAATATGGAGCAGCAGAAGAGAGGTCTGCTGACAGATTACTACGCCTGTGTCACGCCTGGAATATTTACAATAACCATATAGGTCCTAACTCATACCACTGCATTGGTAAGTAAACCATTACTATGCCTGTGTCACGCCTGGAATATTTACAATAACCATATAGGTCCTAACTCATACCACTGCATTGGTAAGTAATTCATTACTATGCCTGTGTCACGCCTGGAATATTTACAATAACCATATAGCAAGTTGTTGATTGTAACATAAGTTATTAAACCTGGTATTTTTGCATTTAAGAGTCTTTTCTGTTATATGAGTTTAATAAAATTTTGACATTTTTTGAAGGCTTAATCCCAAGTGAACAGGATGATATACACCGACAGTTGTTGAATGCCACAGATTTCATAGAAGCCTCTATTTTTAACAGTGCTAAACAGTTTGCTATGAACAAATTACAACAGGCATGGATCAGATATCTTAAAGAAGATCTCAAAACATTTTTAGAGTAAGTGTTTATAAACATTAACAGATCTTTACAATATGATTTGAAAAAGGGGGATTTTTTAAATCAAAAAAAGAAATATGTATTTACAGTTCTTTGCACCTAAATCATCTTTCTCAAAAACTAGATTCTGAAAAAAAAACAATGACCTGATTTTTTTATAACACAAACTTTTAGTCAAATAATGAAAATATAAAATGTTGGGATATTACATCTAAGAATTACATTCTTTAATCGGTGTTTTTAAAGCTTAAAAATACAACACTTTTAAAATGAATATATGAATATATAAATCATTGAAAACAAATCCAAATATATAAGAAAAGGCAGCAAAGAATGTTATGTTTTAAATATTAATGTTTTGTTCCCACATTTCCAGTGCCCATGTACTAGCCAGAGGTTTATCCCCACCCCCTTCTGCAGATGTCATTGATATAACAGTTTTAAATGATCAGCTGATAATATCCAGACCAGACCCATGGGTTAAAAGGTAAATCAATCATTTAAGTCATACCTGTACTTGTAGTATTTGTGCAATGTTTATATAATGCTCCTATGTTGTACTATGTATCTTTAATAGTCACTCATCAGAAATATACCTTATTTCTTGTATTAAGTGTCACTGCCACTATACGCCCCGACCCCCCCCCCCCCCCCACCTTAATTTTGTTTGAAATTATTCAGCTCCCCCTCAAACTCCTGCTATTACAAAGCTTAACAAGTTCATAGAATAGAAAAGGCAATTTGATATATAGGGACACATTTAATATAGGGGAGGGAAACTAGAATTCTTCATTTCAAGCTATTTTAAACTAAGGAAACAGAAAATATCCAACAGGACTTGATAAAATTACAGATTTTGCAGATTCTAATAAGTGACCTGTTCACTTATTTGAAGGAATACGGTATTAATTATAACTGATAGCAATGTAATGTATAAGTGCTCAGTTTTCTACCATTTTACATTAGTAGCTTTATTGCTGAACATAATTGAACATTATCTGTCTTTTTGGGGTTTCAAATGTTTTGCTGTACATTTGTATTTATTATACCCCCCGCAAACACCGCAAACATAGTTTGGGGGGTATATAGGAATCACCCTGTCTGTCTGTCTGTCCGTCCGTCAGTCCGTCTGTCCACATAGCTTGTAAGTGCATCTCCTCCTACACCGCTCAACGGATTTCAATGAAACTTTACATGAAG
>JAULBM010335179.1:0-22853 GCA_032357055.1 Geukensia granosissima
AAGGTACATATGTCAGGTAGGTCGGTTTATTTATGAAATAAAATTCAAACATCTTTGTTACCCTAAGACCTTCAACAATGGACAAAGATCCATACCAAACGGCAAGCTATGAAATGTCATAAAATATAATGTAACGATAAACAAACGAAATAATAATCAGCCAATTTAGATTACAATGTAAATAAAATGAATAACAGTGAATAATAAATACAACGAAATCCACTGAACTACAGGTTCATGGCTTTGAACAGACACAAATAGTATGCAGAAGTATTAAACATGTTTTGTGAGCGTTCTGAGCGTGTTTATGAAGCTTTCCTAACCTCGGACAGTGGTGTGGCAAAACGACATGAAACCAAACCTTAAAAACTGACCGCGTCCATCTTCTGAAGATTGTTATACAATCCACTCATTATTTTTATAACATTAATGGTTCTTTAAACTAAGGATATAATATTGTTGTAAAGTGTTGTTCGGAGTGACGAATTACTTGAAGGGCAGGGCAGTACATTAATATTTGTTGTGCTTGACTTGGTATGTGCATATAACATACTACGAAATGTAGTCGAAATGTTACGAAATTCAGATATTAATGAAACATTATTTGTGTTTTAATATTCTGAAGGAAAACAATATCAGTATGTTAGCTTTATATATATATGCTGAGCAACCATTTAACCATTTAATATTTACGTAGAGGCACGGTTGGAATTAAAAATAAAAAGGTAGGATGCAAATTGGCGAAAAGGCAGGCTAAAATTTGAGAAGGAAAAATCCAGCACGCCAATTTCCTTAGATATAAATAGTGTAGCATATTGAAAATCTAGGCGCTCAATTGCATCGAAAAAAATTGTTTTTTTCAAAGGGAATCCAAAGCTGCTTCTAAGCCCACACAAAATAAAATAAGATGGTTGCTCCTTTATATGGATGCAGATAAATTTCGGTACAATATCAGTATGTAAAACCTGCAAAAATGTCAATTTTACTACCGTTTCCATATTTACCTTACATGAAAAGACAAAATGTCAAATATTAATTTAAAATATCGGAATAAAACAACGAAATGTCTTGAAACATACATATATTTGGTTGTGCTGATCCAATTTAATGTATTAAGATGAAATTCATGGGTAAATTTTGCTACGAGGTTATCGTATTTCTACCATAAGTCACAGAAATAATTCGTCCCATGTGTAGAATAGTAACAAAAATCAGGTAGCCCAGTGTCCACAATCAAGCATTGCATGAACAACAATCACATGTCGCATTGCAATGAATTTTTATTGAATACAACTCTTAATCATTCATTATACACGATTAAATTACGATTTTCTTAATAAGTTATTAACACAAATATATTACCTACAATTTCGAATATTTATGATAATGTAGACGTTGAGAAAACGTACAATATTTGTTAATGGGTATACTTGTTTAAAAATGAATTCCTTCCAATGAGAGGGTCAAGTGTTATCTAGTTTTATATTTTTTATTGGCTTGTTTATATTTTTGTAAGAAGTTCTTCTTGGAAATGCATTTTCTTTCTTGTTGTACAAATTGGTCGTCGTATCGGATGTTTTTTGTTTGATTATTCCCATAATACTGCTGGATACAGAAATCACATTCGCGGGTTACAAAAATCAACCGTTTTTACGATTCGCACTTTGGATATAGTGATATTAAACAAGTTTCGAAAGTAATTAACATTTAGCTAAAATATGTGATCATATATATTTGTAGAGAATAACATATCAGGATCGTGTGCAAAGCAATTCTTAGCAAAACAACAGCATGCATACTAAATAATTATTTAGTACGGATAACTAAGTTCTATAGATAGAATAATATCAAAATTTAACTGAAAATTGTTATGTTATTAAATATTGACTTCGTGAGTTCAAAGTGAGAGGTTTCATTAGTATAACATTATTATTCAATGTCTGGATATCCACAAAATATGTTCTGATGTTTTATTGAAGTTTAACTTCATCAAAAATATGATATGATTTTCGATAAATTTTTGCTTTCTGTTACATGTACCTCCCCCTTTTGGAAAAGCTGACACGGTCACTGTCTAAAGGAAAAATAGATCTTTGTCGAGAGACAAAATTAAAGAACAAAAGTATTGATGTCTTTTTGCAATTTCTAAATCTTAAATGTAGACAGAGAGATTGACACCAATAACAATTATTAAATGGATAACCTGATAGTTTAAGAAATGTGTTCTGACACCATACTCGGGAGATAATTTGTTTAAATGTGATAAAAACAATTATTGTTGTTCTGTATATAGGAAAAACAATTATATTAGGAATGAAAAGCTTAATAAAATTGTAACAGGATTAATATAAGAAATTTCCTTATTTATAATTTCCTGATAATGACAAATAGGGAGTAGATGTACTGTACGGCATACGTTATAGTAATGATCATGAATAAATTGCCACTTAATGTTCAGCGGTTGATATCAGCAAATTTTTGAATGTTAACAAGCAGTGAATCAATATGAAGAATTTTAGCTGGGTATCATTTAAGATGGGAAATTTTGACTGCAACTGAAAAAATTGGTGTTGTATTGGTTCAAAAAATAATTCAAAACGAACTCTTTCAAGGGGTCTTAAGCATGCTTATATATGCTAAAACATGGGGCATGTACCTCATCAACCATATTGTTAAATATTCCCAATTTTCGTAACCCGGGATGCATCCGTAATTTGTATGTTTTTAAGAGTAATATCCCTTGTGGGACGGTGTCCCAATATAATATAGCTGTAACGTGCGAAAACCTTATAAATACTGTTGTTCGCAAAATCAATAATATACCCAAAAAAAAGCCAACTGCGCATTGATAAAATAAACATAAATACTGGTTTTTACTTCAAATTTGTAGCTTAAATGAATTAAAAAATAATAAAAACCTGAATTTCCCTTTATAACTATATCAATATACCGTCCCATATAAGAGACAACTCTAACAAATCCAGAGATACGAAAAAAAACCTTATATTACGCAGCTAGGGATAACAACTGAAATGCATTCCCCGGATGCTGACGTTGACCTTTATTTAATGCACGAACGACATGAATAGAGTCCTTTCCAGCTTACTGACATGTCCCGCATTAACTATATTGGAATGCATGATGCATCTAGGGATGACAACTGCAATGGATGATTTGGATGCTGGCTTTGGCCTACATTTATATTTTACGCATGAACGACTAGGTTACGAAACATGGTTCAAGTCAATTCAAATTTACTTACATGTCACACCTTGGTTTGCATCTAGGATGACAAATAAAATGCATGCCTCGGATGCTGACGTTTACCTATATGAAACGCCTGAACGATTCGGTTTGAGCCAATTCCTTCTTACTGGAAAATCCCTCATCAACCATATTGGTTTGTATGATGCATCTTGGGAAGACAACTGTAATACTTCGGATGATGACTTTGACCTTAATTTAACTCATCAATGACTTGGTTGGGAAATGTGGTTAAAATCCATTCTAGCTTAATAACTGACATGTTCCACATCAACCATATTAGTTTGCTTGATGCATCTAGGAATATGATGACAACTGCAATACATAATACGGATGCTGACTTTGACCTGTATTTAATGCATATAGGAGAAAAAAATCAATCTATATATCGGGATAACGTCAGTCCGAGAAGAGGTCAACGCATTGTGTAACAGGTTCACAGCTAATTGGTGAACATTGATACCATATGGATCACCGAATCAATGACGGCGACCATAAAATCTATGGAATGACGATTTTAATCTTGATTTATCCTTGTAGTAGTAAATTACGCGACAGCAGCAATGCTTTCTTCAGAATACAGAGATACTTGTAACATGCATGAGAGAATTCCCATAATTACAATCTTTGTTGTTAACTACCAATGAAAAAGATAATATAAACATTCTGGGGATGTTCGATAAATATCGATAAATTAGACAGTTTTTTTTTTAACTTAATCTACCTGCTATACGAATTTCAGCAAATTTTCTGAACGTGATTACCCCTCTCCCCCCTAAAATCCGAAATTCTAAATGTTCTCTAAAGCTATATAATCTTCGGTCATTAATTCTAATGCATAACAGATATATTATTCGAATTTATAACATCTCTATGAGACCAATTTTTGTTTGTTTTTCAAAATATATTTTAGTCTAAAAAATGTAAACATTAAAAATTTTGGAACGCATTAGTGATTTTGGGGTCTTTTTATAGCCCCGTTGTATATTTTTGCCAATTTAGTTTTAAGCCATTTTTAAAGGTAGTTATAGATATGTTTCCATTCTATAAAGTAGACATGCCTTTGAAAAACATATCTTTTTTTTTTAAGATTTAAGCTATCGCAAGAAGAAAATTATGATAAAAACCTGCATGATAATTTTCATAGGCGTAGAATTGATAGTTGACAGAACAAAAACTTTTTGTAAAATATCTGTTGGGGTAGGGTAGTTTGTCATTACTTTTTTATCTGAAAATAAAAAATGCAAAATTATCAATGTTGAATAAATATGGAAAATTTTCTGTATGCTATAGATACATTTCAATGAGTAACCTCTCAACAGAAGAATGAGAACCTAAACATAGGAAATCAAAGATCCAAACATAGCAAAAGAAGCACTCAAATCCAAACAAACTGAAATGGAAAGCCAAATCCGACGGCAAGGAAAACAACAAAGTTCAATATTCTTCGAAGCCATCGAGTTTTGGTGCTTTAGAATTTTGGCAAATGCAACAAATGTCTATAATCAATTGCCTCATTAATTTCATGTCAGACAAGTCTGATCCACCAGTAGAGGCATCGAGCCAGTGGTTTAGACTTGTTATGGAAAGGCAACCCGTGGATATTTTAAAGGACACCATACGTGTCCACTGTAATAAGCAGTAACACATTTATATCTGAATTTTAATATTTAGAATGACTAAAATCAAAATCTGAAAGTTTCAAAAATATCCTTAGGGCTATAAAAAGACACAAAAAATGAAAAATATGATTCAATTTTTTATATTAAAATGTTTTCTATTTCTTTGGGCTAATAAAGGGACACATGACTTTTGTGAACTAGGATAATGATTTTAGTTAACTTAATTATAAGGATGATGATTTGATTAGGTTACTCTTTAAAATAAAAATGGTATTTAAACTGTTGTCTTGTTTTAGTCGAAGCCATTGGTTTTGTCCTAAAAGTCATTAAAAATAAGTTGACTACAATATTTCCTATTTGAGTTTTCTAGTGGTTCTAACGATATTTACAATCTTATCTTAAATGTAACTTCAACTTGTCCGATAATGATGAAAAAAGAAAGTAGAAAGGATTTTTACTCTTTGGACATAAAAAAGTAGTAACAAGCCTTTACAACCATAAGAAGCTGTAATGACTTTCATTACTGGACTGTTATAAAAACATCATAAGCAATTAATTGAACCTGAACGTAGACAGGAAAAGTAATTTATACCGGAATAAAGCAAAAAATTCGACTATTGATCTGGAATGACTACGCAAGAAAGTTAAAGCATTCGCGCCGCTGTCCAAATCTGGTATAAGTGTTCGTTAGAAGAACAATCGGCGATGACTTATTTGACGTTTTACTTGTATCTTTCTGGGGTAATGTTTCACGTGTTTTAAGAAATTGTCTAAAAAGACTCATATGTTCGAGTATTGTGTATTCACATTTTAAATAGTCCGTTTTAATTCATTAAAAGTGATATTTCAGGTGTCACAAGCGTATGACGTATAAATCTTGCAACTTTATAAAGTGGTGTATATTCACTACAATAACTTTTTGACAAGACTCGGCTGATGACAACAAATTCCTGAAACAAATATATACTGCTCTGTGGCTGCAAAATCCCTTTGAGTTTTGTTTTGGTCAGTCTTGTTAGACGGTGTGGATTATCATGATGGAATCGGTCCTTTACTGTGGAAACCTAAGTGGCCTTCATTTACTTTAGGGGACCGATTACGTAAGGTTAAGGAAGGGTTAGATCATGTGTTAAATGTTTTTATGGTTCCAGGATTGGTTAGGTTGAGGTATATGTTCCGTTTGTGTTAGTAAGAATAGATTTGAAGCTCATAAGGTTGTGTTCCCTGAGGAAAATGAAGGCCAACTAAGTTTTAATCTAGATCTTAGCCGCTTGTTTAAGAACAAATGTCTTTCCTGTACAATCCTCTGAACAGTGGGAAATTCGCTGATTTGACAATGTTCAATACGGTGGGCATCTTCCCACTGGCTAAAACGCTTACCTTTAATCCTGGACTACAAGAGTTTATATATGTGTAAGATGTATTCATTTTCCTGTATTGTGTTTTCTGTCTCGTATCGTCTTTCTTGTATTATGGGGATTTCGTCCCTCTTGGCAGACTACTGTTTTTACATATAACAAGGAAGGACAACATAATATTTAGTATATTCACATGGTTAATGATAAATACAAAATTTCCAATGTTAAATAAATATGAAAAATTTAGGTATGATATATGTACATTTAAAGGAGTAACCTCTCATCAGTAGCATTAGAATCGAAACATAGGAAGTCAAAAATTCAAATAACGCGATAGTGCACTCAAAGCCAAAGACATTATACAAACCAGAGAGAATAGAATCAGCTGTATGGAGCCAGATGATATCTTAATAGTGAAATTATCAGTCATTCGATCAGATTTATTAAAAATTATTTCTTGTCAGTGTATACAGTGATAAACTGGAACATAAACAATCAAGGCGGAAATTTCTAGATTTGCACAATCATGGTATAAACTACTAAAAGAAATGAAATAATGTCCCAGAAGATCCGTTACGAAATAAATGGTTGATTCGTTTGCATATTTAAGGATAACAATTGTGGTTACTTTATAGGCTTTTTGCCTGCTTTATGTTCGTGTTAATAATTAAATAAAATAATTTCTTTTAGTAGCTACTCAAGCCACAGGAATATGAAAAAGTTATTTTTGACTGGGTTACCGAAATCGACTAAATCTTACAAATGATGTTCCCAACCAGTGCTGCAGCTAACGTGAATGGAAAAGATCTTGATCTCTATAATGACATGTCATTTGATTACAAATATATATTTATTTTTGTGGGTTTTTGGACGCAGCCTCAATAAAAGGGTCAATTAATAATTGTAATCACAAGGTATCTTTGACCTCCCTGACATGAAAATTATGAAATAATCGGGTCAGGTTTAAACGTTGACGTATCTCTATGGTCCCTCTAAATTTAAATAGTTACCCTTAATTTCGAATAAAATATCCAGTTTGAGGCTGGAAATATTTAAAAGACTGTATGATTGAATAAATAAATTATTTTCTACTGCAATTTGACAGAGGTGCTTGTTATTAAAGTATAATTAATTCACGTAAATCCTAACAGATGTTTATGTTATATAGGAATCGAATCATTACTTATATGTCATTTCTAGGATTGGCTCAATTTTAATTTTAGTGACATAATATTCTGTATTATTGCCAAAGTAAACCTTGTTCAAAGCTTTATTTATAATTGTAATAAAATAAAAAAGTATTAAAACGATAACTTTGCATCATCCAATTTTATAGGATTTATTGAGGTCTCCTTGATATCTATTTCACATCTATTTTAAAGGTAGATCATTTTTTAAACCTCCCACAAGTAATAGTTTAGCATTTTTCATACTTTGCAGAAATGTAGCTTGAATCAAGAAATAAAATCAAATATGAATGTCACCGACCATTATGTCAAAGAAAATCTGTTTATGTTGTAAAGCTTATAAAGAGAAAATATAAAATTTTGCATAGCGCACATTTTGTAATAAAAATTCTAAATGGTTATCTCCCCTTTTTAGTGTTTCAATTTTTTAGTTTTAAGAAAAAGTGGAATAAATAAAATATGATTGTGATTACAACTACAACTTATATATATAGAATAGATTAAGTTAATATCTAATTTTTAAGAGGAAAGTAACAAGGTATAACACCCCATTTAAACGTTTTGCAGATTTGAGAGAAAAATTATACCAGAATTTACTGTTTTATACAGTTATATTCGATCAAAGGGATGTGTAGTGAAAAGGGTCGATTTGCCTTAAGACGGAATTCTTTATCTAATTAAACGGAAAAAAGATTGAACAATATAATAGCCTAAATGCTAATGTTCAGCACGTTTTATTCAATAAAGATCATTAGATATCAAGTGAGCTTACAAGTAAATCTCATAATTTTTGCAAATTTAAACGCAAAATTAAATATATATATATATATATATATATATATATATATAAATTTGTGTTTGTTCCTGCAGATAAAGCAACCAATAATATCGTTATGCTGCATCTGACAATTTGAAATTCCACAATGCACTAGCTTTCTAAGCTCAATAAAACTTCATATAAGTCTCGGTTCATTTCTGCTTCTGATAAATGCACTACTATTTACATGTTAATTATAGTTATAAATGTTCTAAATACCAATGAATCTACTTTGAAAAATGTAATAAACATTCATCTATCAATGTCCTTTTGGAGTGTGAAAATTTACTCGATGTTTAGACGATCTAAAAACTGTTCTAGTTCTTTTTTTACAATAAATATGTATGATTTTGCTATTCTTTATAAAACTTTACCAAATAAGCTTATTTTACAAATAGTTTTCATATTTAATCAATTGGTCATTTGTTCTTTTGTAAATTTCTGTTTGAGTTTTATATTTCGTCTTTTACCGCTTTCGTTCTCTTTGATATTTTCCCTTGATCACTTGTTTCGAAGATTTGGGATAACCAATTTTTGATTTCCCTCTTTTGGATAGGTTCGTTGATAAGGTGTTTGTCTCAATGTGAATGCTATATATCATTTTACAATGTTCGGGTAGAAAAAATACAAAAAAGCAAAAAAAGTCAAAGCGGGAAACTAAAAACATGAAAAAAGACCATTTATATAGGTAATACAGACCCCCTTATAAACGGTAGTGAGGTTGTGTAGTTTTCTCTTAAAACACATTTGATTAGCCAAACTGAAATTCAAAACTCCTAAAATAACATTTAATGCTTCATTACTTATATCACAATTGTAACATGTTTTGATTTAGGTCACTTTTTAGGTTAGATGAATATGAGCATTTCATTCCACAGTGTTTGATGTCAACGTATTTTTGGGTCTTATTTTACTGATGAGTACGAGAGGAGACTCCTTGTTTGGATCGTGGAATTTCTACGTTTTGATTCTAATGTTACTGATGAGAGGTTTCTCCTTGAAGTGTACAAATAACATAGGAAAAATTTCCATATTCATTCAACATTGGTAATTTTGTATTTTGAGACCACTGGTTCGATGCCTCTGCTGGTGGACCGGGAGTCCCCAAGGGTATTCACCAGTCCGGTTGTCAGAATTTTCTGACATTAATTTATCAGACGATGTTTTACCACAAATTTCTGCATTTGTTAAAATTCTAAAACATTAAAATACAGAAGCTTCGAAAAGTATTATACTTAGTAGGTGTCCTGCCATCGGATTTGGCTTCCCGTTTTGATTTGTTTGGATTTGAGTGCTTCGTTTGCTATGTTTGATTCTTGGACTTTCTAAGTTTTGATTTTAATACTATTGATGAGAGGTTACTCCTTCAAATGTACATATAGCATACGAAAATTCTACATATTTTTTCAACATTGGTATTTTAATACGTATAAAGGAAATCATCTTTACGCTATTTATTTAACATTTGTAAACTTCAGTGATGTTAAGTAAAATGCTTATGTGATTTACATTCGACGTTATTAAATGTGTGTTAATTCATGATGACTATTCAAAAATACACCACAATAAATTCAACCTCCTGACGGAAAAACATCTGATTTAAAATCGCAACTTGTCTTTCGTTTTTGTTAGCCATGCATGGTCCTGTCTGTCTTCTGGCCTAAAGATTTCTCTCTGTACTTTGGTATCTTTGCATTCCGTTATACAGGAGAGACTTCTGTACTCAAATGGGAACCGCCGGCAGACAGGGTCATGGTGTTGACCAAGTAATTTCCACAGTAATGACTTCAACTGAGAAGGAACATATTCTCTCTTAAGAATTTTTTTGTCAGCTGCTGAAGAGAGCTATCTAACGAATAAAACATCTTAAATAACGTACAAATAGTTAAATTAAAAACAACATGCTAGGGTAAATAATTATAATACCGCCACTGGCTCATGTCGTAAAGCTTGGTCTCGTAATGACAAAATAAATAAGATCTATGTAGTATTATTTAGTAATGCAATGGAAGCAAAGGCAAAGCTTCTCACACATAAAAACGACATACATTTTTGCGCAATTAAAAGGAATTCGAAGATTCCAAAGGGGCAGACAGAAATCGTTTAGTCGGAAGACAGACAAGACCTTGGCCAACAAAATGAAACGAAAGACAAACATAGAACACACAACACTACACTGAAGAGAGACTTTGTAATTTATACAATAAGGAAATGAAGATGAAACTCATTTTCTTCTTCATCCTTTTCTGGAACTGGGAAGGTAAGAAATAAATCAAAATATAAATAAAATGAATGCAAATTTAATTAATATATGTCTAGCTTCAAAATTAATGTGGTTAATGTCTTCTATAGACAGCAAAATAATAAAAAATGTTGGGACTCTTCTTTTTAAATAACACCTCCAAATAAAACAGTATTCAACTGAAAAAGGAATAAATTATAATTGTATGAATGACTGGTGGTTTGCCTAAATGTATAAAATAATTAATACAATATGTAAACAATTTATATATCTACATGCTGCTCCTATAAATATGTTATTATTGATCATTTTCATTTTCTTGTGTATTTCTTTGTCATTCTCTTGTATTTAATCAATATAATCAAAACAAAGTAATTTGTATACTGTAATTCAATTTAATTATGCGGCTCATTTATGCGCGTCTTGATTGACAATAAAACATTCTTGTGCTAATAAATACAGTGAAGGGGATATTATCAAAATGCTGGACTTTGAGATTGACAACATTTTCATAAAATTTAGTTGGCGCCCACTACTAGCCGACTTGTTTTTGTACTCGTATGAAGTTAAATTAATTCAGGGACTTCTGTGGAATACCAAAATGAAATTGGTCAGATCGTTTAATTTTACTTTTCGCTATATCGAAGATGTTTTGTCATTGAAAAATCCAACGTTCAGTGAACATCTCGAGCAAATATACCCCTGCAAACTAAATATTACCAACTTTCCGGTGGTGTGATACCTATTTTGCCGTATGTCTTATGGACTTTTATTTGTTCGGTAATTGTGTTATATACGTTATTATCTGCAAACTAAATATTAGGAAGAACACGAACTCAACAAAATCAGCTTCATACCTAGAGTTATTCCTCAGAATTGACCAAGAGGGAAAACTTGTTTCTAAGATTTACGCCAAACAAGATGACTAAAATTTTCCTATTGTTAACTATGTTTATGTGGAAATATTCCTGCTTCCCTTGCCCACGGGGTTTATGTTTCTCCGTTGATCGATACTGTCGTGACTGTTCCAAGTATCAAGATTTTCTGAAGAGAGCATTGCTCTTGTCCCATAAATTACTACTACGAGGATACATCCAATCAAGTTTGAAGTCGTCCGTCCTTAAATTTTATGTTCGCCATCACGAATTGGTTGATCAATATGATATCAGTGTGTCTCAACTAGTTATAGACCTATTACCGGTAAAACAAAAACAAAAAAGACCTCTTCTCGGATTGATGTTTACCCGGATTAAAGTTAAAGGATTCCTCGACGGGTGTTGCGAGCAAGACAGGGGATGCTTACATTCTCGAGCACGTGATCCCACTCCTGTTTTGGAAAGGAGTTCTTGGATTCCAAGCATTTGTTCCTTTGTTTTCGTTGTTTTATCTTTTAAATTTATTTAAGTTTTTCTTGTCTCTTTGGACTATACACTTTTGTTTTCTCACATGGGTATTTTAGACTGGATGTATTCTTTATCTGATAACGGGTACATATCATGAAGTGACAAGTCCAATATCCAAACCTTTATGAGCACAATGTAAAAGGTAACATCAATGGCACTTGACATGATAGAGGTGCATGCAATATTAGGCCTTTAAATCTTGAAGTGTTTGTGTAAGCTTAGCCTTTTACCCACAAACTTGACATAAACATCTTCGAACTTTATTTAGTTTGTTAGTGAGTCGGCTGATTTTACACATCAATAAATTCTTTGTAATAGCCTTTGTTACTTTAATAACTTCTAGTGATTTTTGATACAGTACAACTGCTTAAACTTCGAAGATGGATGCTGAATTGCACATCTACTGACTCATTTTAAAAATGAACAGTAAAATTTTTAGTTTCATGGTCATATTTTAACCAAAAAAATAATATAGATAAGATGTTACATATAACTCTAGCCGATCTGACCCGAAAGGAAAAACACTTCTCTTTAATCAATATTGTGTTATTTATTTTTTAATAACAACAATTTCAACAATATTTCAGTCATATCGGAGCGGTCAGTTTTACTGATGGAGGAAGCCTGAGTAACCGTAAAGAACCACCGACCTAGGGCAGGTAACTGACAAATCTTATCACGTGCGGTAAGAGTTAAAAAAAAATCAGACTCGAATTCACGTCGTATAGGTGATAGGCTAAAGTGACCGTACAGGTAACTTTAAAACATCTACCGAAACCGCAGGTCCCTTAAAGGATAAGATAAAAGTAATATTCTTCACTTTTTTATATTAAGTATTGAAGTATGATAACAAAGAATATTGCTGGCTGAATTTTGGTTACATTATTCATGGACTATTACACAATAATACAATATGTTTATTTATGTCACTCAGGAAGGTTAATCTGCAAACCCTGTAATGCAATATAAAATTTGTTACATCAATGAATGAATTCAGCCAGAGAAATATAAATCTGACACAGAAGTATTGATTTTTTTAAAGTTCTTTCATTTTTCTTGTAAAGACTATCCAAAACGAAGAAACATTTATTTTATATTCCCTAGTTAAAAGTAAAACTTAAATGAACATTCCTTTTAAAACAGAATATTTTTACGAAGTATTAACGTCCAAAATCCATTAGCATTAAACGTTATTGGACCTTAATGTTTCACTTTATCTTGTTATTTGACTGTACAATGTCTAAAATATAGTACTTTAGTAAAAATGTTTTAATTTGAATGGAAAAAAGATCAACGTCTATATTTCGTCCGAAAAGGTTATGGTTGAGAGAGAATCATTTGATATGTCTACATTTTTTCATCTAATACGATTTCGGTTTGCAGAACATAATTTTATGAATATAAAAATAAGCAAACATTATAAAGTTATGTAAGAAAACAGAGGACATTACATTTACTTATTTATTAAAGATGCAACAAGCTATATTTTTAAACTCTTCATGGTACCTAAATTAAATTTATCTCGTAAAGCAGGAATCGATTGTTCATGTTTCTTTTATTTTGGTTTTTAATTTTCAATTGTTTTATAAATAGATCAAAATTATTATTTCATTGGCCGTTGATTCCTCGTTTCGTTTTGTTTTCTTTTTGTTGTCATGGCTATAAAAGATATCTCTAGCCACAATATAACTTGAAACATTGTTTCTTTGTTCCGATGGAACTGTACAGCCATTTCTGTTTTTAAACCAGTTATAAATTCCAGAACGAGAAATAAACCTACTTGTAAAAGTCTTGGGACAAAATTGTTAGTTGATATATTCAATTGTAGATACTTATAGTAACTAGTATAAATTTATAAGGTTCAAGAAAATCAATGTAAAATTTTCAGAACAAAAAGCTATTTGAAGAGTTCGAAACAACAGTTTTTTGTGGTTAATGATGAAGTTTAGGTAGATGATTACATAATATACATGCTCATAACCTTGTGTAACAGAAATTTTCTGCTCCCACTTAGTATGCATTAACAGATCAAAAAATATTTGCTGTAACTGTAATCAATCTTTCTTTTTGGATGAAAAAGGTTACTACAAAATATGAACTTACTGGACTTGATAGCGAATTATAAATGCAATATTGGCTCAACTAAAGTATCTGGAAAAGTAGTCCGTGTAAGCATATAAAGACGCGTTGCATTTCAAATTCATGCGCGTGGGAATACTAACGAATTGGTAAAGTAACAGGATTGACTGGTCGAGTGGTTGACAAGTCGACAGGTTGACAGGTTGACTGGTTGACAAGTATAGAAGGTCGACAGGTCGACTGGTTGACAAGGTCGACAGGTCGACAAGGTCGACAGGTCGACTGGTTAACAAGGTCGACAAGTCGACAGGGTAGACTGATTGACTGGTTGACAAGGCCGACAGGTCGACTGGTTGACAAGGTCGACAAGGTCGACAGATCGACTGGTTGACAAGGTCGACAAGGTCGACTGATCGACTGGTTGACAAGGTCGACTGGTCGACAACGTCGACAGGTCGACTAGTCGACCTGGTCTACAGGGTCGACTTGTTGATAGTGAAAACAAACCACCAAATCCCGACTCCTAACCCTAACCCTAACCCAACCCTAACCCTAACCCTAACCCAACCCTAACCCTAACCCTAACCCTAACCTTACCCTAACCCTAACCCTAACCTAACCCTAACCCCTAACCCTAACCTTGTAAATCCTACCAAACTGTCGACCGTGTCCATCCTGTCGACATTGTCCTCACTAAGACAGGAGAAAAAGTGTTAAAATTCATCAAAATATTCTTCAAAAAGAACTTTGATTGACTATAAGGATGGCGTCTAATTATTATCTAGAACAAGAGCGAATTAATGAATCTTTGTTCTAGACCCACACGTTGAGATTTTTCAAGTGATAGCTCAATAAAGCAACAATCCCCAGGAAAACATACTACTTTACCCAGACATATTATTCTGACTCCGGGCCGACCAGTTTTTGCTCTTACATTAAATACTGTGGGCTTAGCGGAGAAGCAGCAAAAACCATTTTACTGTGTCTAGTTTGACCCGGTCTGGGATCGAACCCACGTCCTTCTGCACTAGGTGAGCACGCTAACTATAATACCACCGACGCGGTAAAGAATCAGGAATTTTTTTCGGATAAGCTATTTACCACCCCTATTGTTTTCTTTGAATTTTCTTTATAGACTGTTTGCGGGATAACATGTTTTGTCATTGATATATTAACCGCATATACCTGTATACTGCGGCAGGTCAAATCCCAGTTTTGTTTTATATGGGTATCATATTTCTTCAATTTGTACAAGACAATTAAGAATCAAATAGCTTAATCAATTCATAACTTCTTATTTGTCTTAATTGTTTATCTCAGCATACTGTCACAAACTGCATTCTTTGGAGATATACCTTTATTTTCCATGTGCTTTTTAAGTACTCTGTTATTGGTTTGGGTTCCCTTTTGTATGATTTTTATACAATGTCTTATACAGCTTTCAAATGCCTGATTTTACTTTTTTGGTCAATCGTAGGAAAAAAACAGATGTCCAGGAAACAATGTTTAACCCAATTTATTTATAACGTCTCTGTTACAAGTCGCGAGTCGAGGTTATAAGTTAGTCTTTGTCGTTCACATTGATTTTTGAATTTATCTGTATAGGTTTCAGGTGAGATTTGCTTGACTTTATGTATACACGTTTTATTTGTTTAGGGCAATCTAGACGTAGTCACAAGATAAATTCGAGCCTTGTTGAAGGCGTAACTAAGAGTTCTAGATTAAACAATTTCTTCCGTTTCATACGGTGATGAAGTATGGTCTGTTTGCCAATTACCGAATATCTTCTCTTTTTTATCATTGTTGTTTTCGAGTGAAGAGAAACCCGATAAGACAAGAATTGACTTAAATTGACATTGGGTGCCAAACGCATGTCCTTTCGGGGCAATTGCCGTACGACTGTTTTGTTAGTAACCATTTGTTTTCAGAGTCAAGTTTGTCATGTTTTTCTTCGGCTATGATTTCTTATCTTCAACAAATGTATACTATTCCGATCTATCAACCAAACTTGTAAAGAACACGTTGAATCTAGACATAGCAACCAAACTTACCAAATAAGTTTGTAACCCACAGCGTATAGACAGACATGACTTTAAACATTGGTCTTCGATAGATTCTATGTTCTAATTTAAAATTTTATTGTGTGGAGTTGTTAAAAACTTGTAGCTGAAATAAAATTTTAAAAAATGACAAAAAAACCTAAAGTTTACCTTTATAACTATATCAATAAACCGTCCAATATGGGAGACAACTCTTACAAATCTGGAGATACGAGAAGACTGAATATTCAGAGTGTAGAGATTTACATTTAGATCCGTAAAGCTGATCAATGCTAATTCGTTTACATCATTCATCAATTGATCTTTACTCTCCATTCTATTAAGTATTTATGTCGTTATATACAGTACCTAACCGATATCAATAATTATGTAGGCACTAATAACCCTTTCAAAGCATATTATTCGGGTAGTGTTGTTGAGCTCAACCCATAATTCTGTGATTCTGTTCTCTGTGCTCCGATTTAGGAGTTCTGCCTTTTTTACAAGATACCTTGAAATATGAATTGTCTATGAATTGAATATTGTTCCATGGTATCTAACATTTCAGAAATATCTTCTGGCGAGAAGAAACATTATATCAACTAACACTGTTATAAGAACATGTGTTGTTAAAGTTGTTGCAAAGTTAGTTCATCTTTAGTTTTTGATCAAATAACTGAATTTTAAGTTCATCCCTACACTTAACGTGATAGCTGGTCGATAATCTTTAGTCATGTGGTAATAACTTTTTTCAAAAGTAGTTTTCATGCCCTTGTAAAAGGTTCGCTTTAAAAAACAGACACATGATATAAATTCTTATCGACACTTTTAGTTTGACATTAATCTTGACAGCTTATTAACCTGAGCAAAATCGAAAAAATTGAATTGTTTGTTGTCTGTTTGCAATCAGTGTAGTGAAAGACCGTTTAGTCATGATAGTTTTAGTTTTAGACTAACCACTGTTTTAACAACCGAATAATACGGTACGATGTGTGTCACTAGCAAAGTAGGAGTAGCGCACCCTTTGGAGCACCTAAACTTACACTTGTTTTTTTTAGGATTCGTGGTACTCTATCTTTAGTTTAACTGAAGTGATGTCTACTGTTTGTCTTGTTTTTCCATTTTGAGGATTGCAGTTACCCGCATCATTTTGATCACATTGATAAGATTTGTCATCTCCTGGGGACCATTTTAACAACGTAAAGTGCCAATGGAGAAAGTAGATCCAAACAGGAAGATTTTTTTTATAAATTTCTCATATGGGCCTATATAAAATTAAGTTCAGCTGAGGTGGCCATCTTGGTTGGCGGGTGAGGTCATCAGACAAAATTCTGAAAGAGACCCAACTAGGAATCATTCTACCTAATGTTTGTTACAATTGAGCAAGTAGTTCCCAGACATGTAATTTTTTATGAATTTTCCATAGGGTCCTATGTAAAACTATGTTCGGCTGTAGAGGCCATCTTTGATGGCGGGTGGGGTCATCCAACATAATTAAGAAGAGGACCAACCTTAGGACAATTCCACTTAAGCAAGGTTCTAATTGTGCAAGCAGTTCAAGAAAGAAAAAAAATTGCCATAGGGTTCTAGATGACACCAAGTTCGGCTGGGGTGGCCATCTTGGTTGGAGGTTGGAAATGCCGGATACAATTTCAGAAGGAGACCACCTAAGGATAATTTCAGAAAAGTCTGGTAAAGATTAGCACAGTGGTTTCAGAGGAAATATTTCAAAAAATTATCCCACCTTTTTTCTTTATATAGGAGGCCATTTTGTTTGGGGTCAGGATCATTTGATGTAATTTTAGTGCCAAGTTGGCTAAGATTAGCTAAATACTTTCAGAGGAGAAGATTTTTCAAATTTCATCCCTTTTTCTATTTTTAGCCTGGTGACCATTTTGTATTAAGGTCAAATTTTGAAAGATGACCACCCAAAAGACTATTCCATCAGAGTTTAGTCAAAATTGGCGCTGCAGTTTCAGAGGAAAATATTTTTTTGTAATTGTGGACGGACGACGGACCCCAAGTGATGACAAAAGCTCACATAGCCACATAGCCATATGAGCTAAAAACGAATGTCGCTTTCAATATAAGAAAAGAACGTCTGGTGTAAAACATTGTAGACGTTCATGGTTTTGCAATTAAACTACAAACGAGAATAAGAAAAGCACCTGCATTACATTTAAGTAAAAATTAATAATAAAATATATCGTTTTCATATTTATTTCATTTATACAAATATTTACACATAAAATCCATATAACTTTGGTACGACACTACATAAAAATCTTAATGTAATATTATAAATTTAAAAATTTGTATATGCAAAGTCTTCTTTCAGATATACCGACCTGAGTTGTTGTAGATAAAATATTTCATTTACCGTTATTTATTGGCCAGTACCTTGCAACGAAGTAAGTTTGAATGTACTTGAATAATAATTTCACATTCCATATATATAACACACAGTTTTTAAAACAGTAATACCTATTCAATTTCGGTAAAGAATGTTTCATACGTCTGCAATAGAATCATTAGATTTCTTGTGAACACTATTTATAATCAAGTTAGATCCATTGATACCGTTTTTATAACCATTTGCATCATCGTTTCTGGTAATAGTAGGAGATTTATTTATGTTTGGCGATTTAAAGTCGATATCGGATCTTAAGGATAAAGTCTGATTTAATGTCAAGGTCATTCGTCGTGTGCGTGAGGTGAATCGTTCACTAACTTGCCTTCGCCATGTTCTCTGTAGTTTTGCGTTTACCTGAAATGAGAAAGTCTCATGTCAAGCAAATGCAAGAATCTTCGGTGAACAGAAAAAAAATTAGAACTGGTAATCTCGTATAGTCTGTGCTTCACATTAAACATTCTTTATGAAGTCCGAACATGCATCCATAACACATATATTAGACAATCCTGGAAACACTTGCGCAACAACCTGAAATGCATGAATTTGCTGGATACACAAGTTTCATATGACGATTAACACACATATACACTTATAGAAATTTGAAATGAATATAATATTCAAATCCAGAATATCGGTCTTTATTCAAGTGATCACGGCATGTATTTTTCTGAAATTTAGGAATTTAATATGGTTACTACATTTATAATACCCAACCAAAGTAATTCACTAAAAAGACGAACTTTAATTAAACAATAATTAAATAAATTCTATCAAACAATCGTTTGCTCGTTGTAAAAAAATCTTTATTAAGATATTATTTTACACTAAAATACCAGTGACCTCGACATAACAATTCTAGAAATGGTAATATTTTTAATTGCATAACATAACTGTTTGGTCACGACCCAACATTTTTACATATTCTTGTACCTAAACAACGAATGTTTTTCATTCAGCATTTTATTTGATTTGAACAGAGGTTTTATGTTTAGGGGATTTTGTCTTCTCCTTTTTAATAGTTGTATTAACATTAGTTTTGTCCACGTTATTGAAGCTGTCATTTTGTATTTGTTTTTTCAGTATAGAGCTTTGTTGATAACCATAGACCAGATCAAACTGCAACTGTTAATCCGAATTACCCCAGGTAAATGAGAATTAAGTCTCATTGAGTTCACACAAGGTTTAAGTTAATCTGTATTATGTAAATCTATTTCAAGTTGCTCTAGGTTAAAGTGTAGTGTGAACGCGAACTAAGGATTCAATCAGACGTCATTATTATAACGTACTTTACGATTTTTGTGCGTTCAGTTTAATCCGGATTAAGTTAAGCCGCAAAATTAACGCTTTTGTAAACGCAGCAAATTACCTGTATTCTGGATTAGCTTGATCAGGATTCAGTGAAGCCCACTGTGGACATGGACTGCAGTTTTAAATTTGTACCCGACAAGAAAGGTAAGTGTTATGTTTGCATTGAAAAATAAATGAAAGTTATCAAGCAAGTCCAGTGAAGAATACCGATGTGAGAAAAAAATTATAAAGCTAGTTCCTTGAAGAATACCGATGTAAGAAATCAAAGTGCATAGCCCAAGTAGACAAGACAAATTTGAAACAAACTAAACGATAAAAGGAAAACAAAAGAAACACGAACTCCTTTAAAAAACAGAAGTAGGATCAGCTGTTTATGAAGGGAAAGCATTGGCTGTCTTGCGCGCTACACCCGTCGTGGAATCCTAAACTCTAATTCGAGTTAACGTCAATTCGAAAATATGTCAAATTATTGTTGTATTACCGGTAACAGGTCCATAATTAGTTGAGATACACTAAAACCATATGGATCGACGAATTCATTATGACGATCATAGAATTTAAGGAGGGAAGATTCCAACCTTGATTGGATTTATTCTTGTTGTTGTAATTTATGCGACAACCGCAGTTCTCTCTTCAAAAAAACCTGAAATTTGGAACAGGCACGAGAGTATCGAATCAACTGCGAAACATTAACCCAGTAGGCAGGCGAAGCAGAAACATTGTCACATAAATATTGGAACTTTACAATAGGAAAGTTGAAGTCATCCCGTTTGACGTAAATCAAAGGAACATGCTTTTTTTCTCTTGGTCATTTCGTAACAATAATCTAGGTATGAAGCAGATTTTGTTGAGTCTGTGGTCTTTTATCAAACTATTATCTTATTTTTCTTTTTTTTTCAATATGATGAAATTCAATATGGACATTTGCGAAAAAACAATAAATAACATTCACTAGGATACAAACCAAAAAGCCAATACTTCCACTATTAAAACCGGTGATGTCCTGATTCTTTTTTTTCAATTTCTTAATACCTAATGCATCTAAATTTATAAATTTTGATTATAAAACTAAGGTAGATCTTAAATGTCGAAAAGCAGCAAACTTTGGTTCAAAATTTGATTTCGCTTCTCATGTTTTACCTTTTTTGGCAGATTTTCAAACGCCAAAGCCGTTATAGTTTTCCCATTGACACCCAATTTTCTGTTCCTATAATATTTATTTCGCAAGTAGAATCAATATCGCAAATATGTATAATGTTTCTTAAAATTGTAGAATAGTTTGTTAAATTTACATATTTGGAAGTTACGCGATTTGACAAAATGTTAAAAGTTTATTTGGTCCGTGAATATAACTTAAATTTAATAAATGTTCCGTATCGTCAACTATTTGGTCCCTAGAATGTCTGGTGAAGGTAAATTAAAAACGATTAACATGCGAATACTTTTGGCTTTTAAATCTTTGTTTTAAAAGATTGTAAGGTATGAATTGTATCATTTTGCCTTACATTCTATATTCTTTCTTTTAACATAATGACGGAGTTTTATTTGTGCTGTGTGTAGGTAGGACAAGGCTTCCCTGTGCTCGAGTTGTATGCTCCTGTTTATTTTCCAGTAGTGGAATGTATGTTGAAATGATACAAGTAACATCTTTACAGCAGTGTAGTTTGTAAAATTCCCTGATTTATATCTTTTTATTTGGCTTGTTGGAGTTCCTTACGGCATGAACTGTAGATATCATTTGGTTCAATGTTATATAACTGGCAATTAATAAAGTTTTGCTGATTTTCCCTTTTTGGGTCCCTATCGTGGATCGGTAACACTAGAAAAAACACTTTTCATGCAGTTAGATTTAGTTTTGATTTGTTATAAACGTATGTAAGGTGGATGTGGATCGTGTCTTTATTGTTATTACTAAGAGTTCATGAATTTTGATTGATCTTCTTATTTTGGCCCCTAGAGTGTCTAATGAAGATAATGCAAGAAATGCGCTTTACACGCTGTTAAATGTAGCTTTTGATATTTGTGATTAACGTATGTAAAATGTTAATTGTGTTTTTTTGGCATATATTCCATATTTTTCCATATTTTCCCTTTAAAGATGTCATATAGAGAAAACATTTACAAAACCTTAGCATTTGAATGCCATTTTCATTCAATTTGCTCATATTTCATACAAAAGTCATTTTCTGCAACAACTCATACGGAAGAAAATTCAGAACTAAAAGCTATTTTCTCTTGAACGTAAATAAATAAAACCTGTACCCTCTTTCATCTAAGAATAATTTTATTTGGATCTGATTGTCCATCAACTAAACATTTTCAAAAACAACTCCAAAATGGACAACCTATCAATTTTAGTGGTATAAATCTTCAGTTTAGAGGAAATTTTGAATGTTTTTACCTATGCAAGATAGATAAAATATTGCCAAATGTTTCAAATTACAATTTATTTTAGATACCAGATTTAGTGTTACCAGTAAACAAATACAAATGAAAAGGTCATACGTTTTCCATTGAATACACCTTAAAATGTCATTTGAATGTTTTTAATGAATTCTTTGTCATTTTTATAGGTTATAAAAAAACTATGGAAAATCAAGAAAACTGTTTTCCCCGTCAAATTTGCCACTCGTAATATTTCAAGAACGAGCACGCTCTACCATCATTTTTTATTTCTTACCCTGTTTCGATATATAAGGCCTTTAAAGCTATAGCTACTTTTTGAAAACCTTGTGTTTTTTTAAACGGGATAGCACACATCCACAAGCTTTTGCCAGTAAAACGAATTGACATTATAGATTATTGTAATGAAATCTAATACAGACTTCTTTATTCCTTAACGTATTCAATAAATATATTTACCTCATTATTCAAAAAACAAAATACCAAGGCAACGAAGAACCCCTGTAAATGTGAAAAACAATGTTGTAAGATAACATAAACGTCTGTAAATTTCTATTTCTAGTCTATTAAAAGATTAGGTTTTATTGTAAGAAAAATAATAAAACGTCAATGTGGAGAGTTTTAATTTCTTATTCTTTATATAATTTAATATTGGATGTAACTCGTCTTCTGATTGGTTGAAAGTATTTTGGTTATAAGCCCATAACTTAAATTTTTG
>JAULBM010335180.1:0-12832 GCA_032357055.1 Geukensia granosissima
TTGATAGGAAGCACAAGCCCTGGAGTAGCGTATCAATTGAGAGATATACACTCCGTATGCAGGTGCGGCTGGAATGTAACTTCCTTATGCACTGTTCGCAGATTTCATTTTACGTTCATTTCTTCGAAAAGTAATTTATCGGCAAATATTTCTGGGAATTGACTTTGATCTGTACTAACATATAATATATATGTCTACTGGCACAAATAAAAAAAACCTATTGGAGTATTGTAAAGGGCATCGTTATGTTGTCAAGCAACGATGGCTTTTGCTTTGTCTTCATGTGCGTCTTTTTTATGAATGAAATATATCCGACGTTGTTCATAAAACCGAACAACATTTTTACCTTGAAATGAAGTAGAACTTGCGTTATATAATGTAAAATGTGACATTTTCAGCTCTGCATTTTATTCAAAATTATCGATAAAAACAATATAGAAAATTTTGTATCTCTTACTGAATTTATCAAGATTAAATATTTAGCTGCGTGCCATACGGGCTCTCTTATAAAAAAGAATTAGAAGCTATCAAAGTGGCAAACAGAAATGGTTTCAATAAAAAGACAGAAAAGACCATGACCTACAAGAACTAGGTTGAGTTCGTGTGACCCGGAAGGGTAAATTGTTACTTGTCATCTTAATCAGTAGTAACAACAGGTGTTAAGTAACAATCGATATTAAAGTCCGAACTAGCAAAGATTCGGATTTGTAATCACAGCAGTGGAAAGATATACAATATCATAATGACATGACTTTAATCTCTCCACGACAAATCCTTGGTTCAGAAACCCTCTATCAATAGAATGCCTGAAGGAGGCACAAGCCATGGAATAGTGTATAAATTTAGAAACAAAAACTCCATATGCAGGTGCGGCGGGAATGTTGCTTCAAATGAACAGAGAGTAGCTGCAGCTCTCATAACTTCTATCGAGACTCGTTTTGCCAATATATGTATACTCTATATATGTAATGCATAACAGAAATAATCATTTTGCCTATAAAAATTTCCGTCCTTTGGCTTATTTCGAAAAATTGTCAGATGTTTCTAATAACTAGAAAACGCCCTAGTCAATCGTACCTATTTTGAAGTTTACACAATATGGTTTAAATATATTGGCTGATGAGAGATATTTTTACACGATTCCCCATCGTTTTAAAATTTGGGAATTCATATGCAATATGCCAAAATTAGAAAATTCTCTAATTTGCAGATAGTTTTGCGTGAAACTGTTTTTGGTTTTGAAACATAGACATGATTTAACTGTTTACAGACTTTCCGTATAATATTTATTAAAATTCCATATTTGATGTCGCGAGTAAAACCAACAGAGAGGAAAGTGCGCTTACTCATTTGTTGTTTATAAAGGTTCCGTGTTGGAAAATGATAAAAATAGAAGATCTGGCATGATTGTCCATAATACAAAAGGCTTTCATTGTTTATTTATTTATTAATCTAATATATATGTGTCGGCAGTGCACTTAATATGGACATCATAAAAAATCAGGGAAAAGGTATGTATACTTCTTGACACGTCGTGTAGGCACGGTTAGTGGATATTGGTATAAGTTATAATAAACAATAAAATTTTGTGAAAATGAACCAAATAATTAATAATTTTAAGGTTTTGTGGTAAAAAAAAACGTTCATTTACAACCAGTTTTTGGCAAGACATGTGCTTGTAATGAAAATACTGTTTTATTTCAGACAATGCCAACCTAAATGTAAACATTAAGTTGTGTATCGGAATTAACCACTAACGAAAAAATTCCTCAACACAAAAGGAATACTTTAAGTCTGGAGAATCTTTTATTGAATGGCACAAGATAAGATAGAAATTCGAAATTAATCGGAATATATGGTTAAGAAGGTATGAGAACACAATTAATTAACAATGCTTTCTTTGAAATATAAAACTATAGAACACCCAACTGCTCAAATTAAAAAAAAATAAATCAGAAAACACACAAGAACGTGTCCAAAAAAAAAAGAAACGAAAGACAATAGTACGCACAACACTACACTGAAATCTAAAACTAGATCAACACAAGCCGTACAAAAACTATGGTGAGTTTAGGTTCTCACGAATGGTAAGTAGTTCCTGCTCACCTATCGTGTTACTCAGTAGGCAAAATAAATCATACAAATAAGGATGTGCCTAATTTTTGACATTCCTGTAAATATTATAGAGTTATTTCTCTGCAGTATGAAAATGAAGAAAAACATTAAAAATTTGAAATTTCCAAAATCCTGATTTTTTATAATTATATTTCATAAAAAACAACAATAAACAACATAAGAGTATTCAAATTAAATAAACTTCCATAATTGATTAAATCAGTTACAAATAATGTATCAAAACTTCATAGAGTCTTCAGTACAGTATTTGATAAGTAAAAAATATCGAGATTTACGGATTTTAAGGATGGGGTGGCGCTTCGATGTTTGGTACAAAGTTTTGATAATTTTTTTGGGGAAAACCTTAATCCTTCTAACAGTGCCTTATTTGTATGGTTTGATGTATGTTTACACGTCATTTGATGTCCGTTAACTTTTAATAATTGTGAACGAAAATAGGCAAACAAAACACCGTGGGGTAAAAAAATCATTAAAATTACATATATGCATCCCAAAATTATACCTGTTAACATTTGATATATAAAGATTGAGTTCTGGGGTGCGATCTAATTTTGTTACGCTACACAATTCCCTTTGATGCCACTACGTGTATTTTATTATCATATTTAAGTGTCGATTGTTTACCTTTTTGTTTAAAGTTCAAATCACGAATGCAGTATATAAACATAAATTATATATATATTTCCCTGTTTCACTTCCTTTAAAACAGTTTGATGACAGTTCCGCTTATTGTTGAAACTGAAAGGGGTATGTAGGGTAAGCCCCTTATTTGGTCAAAATTTTAGATTTTGTTAGACAACAATGAGTTGTAAAAATAACCTTTCTCCATCATAAAACATCAGGGCATTTTTACTTTATCAACATAAATGTAGCATTTTCTGTTAAAATGCATAATTTTTGAAGTTTTTTGTTCAAAATACATATAAGCGCACAAAAACTTTACGAAGATATTTTTTACTTTAACATTTGTAATTGACAGATCTTTAATTGTCAAAGGTGTGGTTCTGATGTTTTTGCGCTATCTATATCAAAATCGACAATATGGTATCTCATTTCGTACCAAATTAAGAAATTAGAGTTTACTCCTTGAATGTACATATTGTGTATGAAAAATCACCAGATATGATTATTAACACAGGTAAACTTGTATGTTGAAACCACTAGATCGATGACTCTGCTGGTGGACCAGCGGTTACCGAGGCTATTCACAAGCCCAGTTGATGGAATTGTCTAACACGATATTCATCAAATAACGTTTAACAGAAATTTTCTGCATTTGTTTGAATTCTAAAGCACTGAAAAATACGGAAAATGATACGAAACCTATTGCAGCTAGTGGTTGTCCCTTCCTCTGATGTTTGCTTTTTATTTCTATTTGTTCTGGATTCATGTACTCCTTTTACTATGTTTGGATCTCTGACTTTAGGGTTTGTGTTACTCCAGCTTTAGTTTTCAGTGTAGTGTTGTGTTTTCTATGTTTGTCTTTCGTTTCGTTTTGTTGGTCATTGTCTTGTCTGTCTTCCGAGTTAACGATTTCTGTCTGCCCCTTTGGTATCTTCGATTTCCTTTTCCTATATGTTGCTTTTAATGCTACTAATGAGAGTTTACTCCTTGAAATTTACATATTTCATATGAAAAAAAAATCACCATATTTATTAACCACAGGTAAACTGGCATTTTTAAGCTACTGTTTCGATACCTTTTCTGGTGGACCAAGTGTTCTCGAGTGTATTCACCAGTCCAGTTGTCGGGCCTGTCTTACATAATTTATCAAATAATGTTGAACAGATATTTTTTGAATATATTTGGATCTCTGCCTTTTTTTGGTTTGATTGCTACTGATTAAATCATACTCCAGTAAATGCAATACCAATAATGTCTCAATTCTATTAACTAGTTTCCTAACTACTCGTAAAACTCTTATTTTTAACCTCTGTAAACGAAAATTCATTTCTCAATTCCTTTTGGAGTGTATAAAATTCACTAAATGTTTTAGACAAACTCAAGTCTGCCCAAGTTCCTTCTTCTATAATAGACAGTTACGATTTTTTACCTCTTTACCACACAAGCTTATGAAGGAAAAGTTTTCATATCTAATGAATTGTTCATTGAAAAAGTCTGGTTTTTCTTACATATGCTGCAATGAATATAATTCTATTTTTAGAGAATTTTTTTTTAGCAAATATACTTCCTGGACATCATCTGACATGATAGCAGCGGTCGAATTTCTTCATGATAATATACGTTATCAACAGATAGTTGGCATACTAACATGACCAATGGCAGATTCATTTTAATATAATTGTTATGAATCACAGTTTATGACCAAAATTCAGAAAGACGATTCAAAACAGGATTTAATGCACAATTCAAATGATACTTTTAGATATTTGGATTAAGTTTTAGCTATAAATAATCCAAAGTTTCAAAAAAGGTTTCTTTGCTTTTTCCTTCGAATACACGTTGGGGAGGTTTGCAACCATCTAAACTATTTTAACCTCACCACATGTCCCGTGTGCCTGTCCTAAATCAGGATTTGTGGTCATAGGTTTGTCTTTGGGTTAATTGTTCTGTTAGATGTACATTTCTGATAATATTCAGGAAAGAGCAATTTTATATTATTTTACGCATACACGATTTTTTTATTTCGTGCTTTTCACGGGGAGTGGTTTTCCTTGTAGAGACCTCTAGATGTGTAAATTCCTCAGTTTTTTCTCGTTGTTGAAGAGCAATTTTCTGACATTTACCTCATATCTTTCATTTTCATATATATTGCATATTGCATATGAAAAAAAATCACCATATTTATTAAACATGGTAAACTTGCATTTTTATAATCACTGTATCGATGCCTCTGCTGGTGAAATAGAGGATCCAGAGGGCATTCACCAGCACAGTTGTCGATCCTGTGTAGCATGGTATTCATCAAATAATGTTTAACCGATTTTTTTTTTCATTTGTTTTTACGCTAAAGCACTAAATATGCGGAAATGATTTTAGCACCTAATAGTTATCCCTACCGCTTAATTTAGCTTTCTATTTAGATTTGTTTTGTATATCTGTACCTCCTTTTCTATTTTTGGATCTCGGACTACCTATTTTTGGATAGCTACTGATGAGAAGTTACTCCTTGAAATGTACAAAATGTTTGCTGAGATTTATTTACAGATGTTGGAATGTGTGTTGAAATCTTGTACATGTATCTCGGACTTCCTATGTTTTTGTTTTAATGCTATGTTTGAAGTTACTCCTTGATATGTAATATGTGAATTTCATCGAAGAAAGCACAAAAACTAATGAAGAGGTTTTACTGTGATGGCGATGAGATAATAGTTCAAAATCGTGATTTTTTCGGCGAATTTTTAGTAAGTGATTCGGAAATTATACGGAGTTAAATTTTAATTAGGTATTTCATGTGTAGTACACAAGTCCAGTGTGGAATACCCATGCGAGAGATCAAAAGTATATAATCCAGAGACAAAACAAATTTAAAACAAACTAAAAGATAAAACGTTAACAAAAGGAACAAAAGCTTGGAATCCTCGAACTCCTTTACAAAACAGGAGTGGAATTAGGTGCTCCGGAAGGGTGAGCATCATCTGTCCTGCGCGCAACACCCGTCGTGGAATCCTAAATCTCAAACCTGGGTTAACGTCAATACGAGAAGAGGTCAACTTATTATTTTATTAACAGTAACAGGTCCATAACTAGTTTAATACACTGATACCTTTGGATCAACCAATTCGTGATGGCGACCATAAAATTTTAGAAGGGACGACTTCAATCTTGATTGGATGTATCCTTTGTGGTAATTTATGCGACAACAGCAATGCTCTCTTCAGAAAATCTTGATAATTGGAACAGGCACGAGAGTATCGAATCAACTGTGAAACATAAACCCCGTAGGCAGGGGAAGTAGGAATATTGCCACATAAATATGGGAAGTTTACAATAGGAATGTTGCAGTCATCCCGTTTGTCGTAGATCTAAGAAACAAGTTTTCCTTCTTGGCCAATTTCGAGGAATAAATCTAGGTATGAAACCTATATTTTTTAAGTCTGTGGCCTTTTTAATTTCTAGTTCGCTGTGATAAATTTGGTCGAGATGTTATTATTCAATGACAAGAAATCATCGATATAGCGAATAGTAAAATTAAACGATCTGGCCAATTTATTTTGTTACAAAAATGTGTTTTTAATAAATTATCCACGGATTTGTATGTCTTTGTTTGATAAACTTGTATAGTTACTCATCGAATTATCGGCAAGTCATTCCGGAATAATGGGTTTTTCATGCAGCGAAAACATCGAATGGTCTATATCTTCACTCCGTTCACTCCGCGAGAAGAGTTAAAAGATTTGAAAAATGGGACAATGAAAAATCCAATGTAAATATGCGATTTCCAACGGAAAATCAAAAGAAAGAAATACAAAGTGTTTGTCTCTCATTAAATAATACAAAATAAGCATGCTGTAATCTCCAAGTACCTACAGTTCCATCGAATAAACGGAGGCGGCGAAGGTACATGCAGAATTTGTTCTTGTCTACATTAAAAACTGAAATTTATGTTATTTGTTAAGATGTACGAAAGACTGATCAAATTATCACATAAAAAGCCAGGAATACCTAAGCACATGAACCAGAAATCTATGATGATTGTATAAAACGATATTAGCTGTTTATCTATAATATTAAACTTCTTACATTTTAGTAAAGAATGTACAATTCAAAGGATCGTATACATGTCAAATACAACACGCTGGTGTAAATAACTGCTACCTTAAAGTTGATAGCAACAATAGACTCCACATGGAACCCCTGAAAAACGATGATGAACTTAATAACACTATAAGTAAGTACTATTATATTCTCAAATACTGCAAAATGGTCCAGTGGTTGTTTCTGTTTAAGTAGTCATTTATTGTTATTTCATTGTTGAAGGCCGTAATCGGACCTGTAGAAGTTTAGATTAGACTGTTATTTGGTGGATGGCCGTCTCATGGACAATCATGCCACATCTTTCATTTTTATATACAACACAATGTCGATATCGAAACTTGACAATGAGCCATGAATATCAGGAATATAACATGCACGATACAAATTTCGGTGTTAAAAAATACATTTATCCTACGTAAGGAAATGTCTTGAAAACCATTCTTTATTTCCCTTTAAAGGACGGTGATTAATGCATTTTTTCACTTAATCAACTTAAACAATAGTCAACTTAATAATATGAAAAAATAAGAAAAGTTAATTTGGCTATCTCATTTCTTTTTTAAACTTGGCCTAAATTTATCAGAAATCTACTGTCAATTTTGAATGTATTTAGCTCTAAGAAATGGAGCATCGTCAATTTCAGAAAACAACAAAAATATTTTACAAAATATCAAAAAACTAGAAAAATTAAAATTCGGTGTTAATTTTCTCCTGTGACACCTTAAACTGAATAATCCAAATAAAGTATCAAAACAGGATTAATTCGTTTTACACAGCGCGCTATCGATCTAACAATAACATTGGACTAATCTGGTCAATCAAAATATAGTGAGAAACGGTACCGAGATGCCCGCAAATATTTTCTTTCCACATTATTACATACCCATTGTTACTTATCATTATATAACCTATGTTCATGATGTTATATAACGAAAACAAACGTTTATTGACGACTGAAATGTCATTCCTTGAATAAGAGGGAAAACATATATAGTATTAAGTTAAAGATAGAGCTTCATAGAAATAAGAAGTTAACTCAAACGCAACAAAAGTGTATAGAATTGCTTTATCGGTCATGTCCTAAATTTCAAGTTCAATTAGAAATTTGACAAATATACTGGTCAAAAAAGAAACGTTACAGCTTAATGCATTTACTATGGACTTTAAACTTTCTTGCTCCATAACTTTGTCAAAGTGTACAAATCGAACTGAAATTTTGAAAGAATGGTCAGCTCAAACTAAGCTTCTGATTCATGTAAAAAACCAAATTCCATTTTCTCATTTTTGGAGATTTAAAATAGCGCTTTTTGTCCCAAAAATGAAAATTTTTAAATTCAACTGAAATTTACGACCAGAAAGTGCGCCATTTCAAAATTTCAACATTTTCCGAAGTTAAGTGTAGAATTTTTTTTTATTTCAAAAATTACTTGACTGTAAGTATTATTTTACTTATATTTATAGATATACTATATATATATATGTATATGTTATCGGGATTTTGACAGCTAGATATCGTAAAATATCATCCCGTGAGCCAGAATATGAATCTTTGCGGCGAGTGAGCATACCCATTTCAATGCCGACTCTCTGTCGAAAAACAAGTTCACCAAAAGATACAAATATCTAACAAAATAGTCAAAATAATGCATGCATTTTTATTCAATACTCTTCAGTCTTTGATTGACATATAAAGGAATTCGAAGATACCAAAAGGAGCAGACGGAAATCGTTAAGTCGGAAGACGAACAAGACCATGGCCAAGAAAATGACACGAACGACAAACATACAACACACACAACTACACTGAAAACTAAAATCATACATACGGAAGCTAGGAACATCCAGATCAGAAGATATATTAATTGATGGCGTGTGAAATAAATCTATCACATTATATCAAATTAAATCTAATGCATTGTATGGCCATTTTTGATTTGCAAGTTGTCAGCAGTGCTCGATGTGATTTTTGAAAATAAATTGCAAGTCGATAGTATGAACCCAAAGAAACTTAAACAAACAAGAGTTACAACTAAGTTAAGAATTACTACTGCATTAGAGGGAAGGGCCTTAATTTGTAGTCATTTTGAAAAGTTTTAACGAAAATCTTAAAGGCATTTATGTAATGAATTATGCTAGGACAAACAAATCTGGCTGGTGGACTGATACCCCCTGGGAATAACAGTAAACCAGCAGTAACACACACCTAGTGCTAGTAATGGATTTATCACAAAATGGCAAATTAAATTTGAAGCACTGTACGACCATTTCGTGCAGCTGCGCCTAAAACACGATTTTTTGTAAGATCACCCTATAGTAGTTTGAACAAGGCACTCTTTTTAAATTGATGAAATGTTAAAAAAAATTACAACGGAACAAAAATGTATGATATAATGTTTCCACTATTATTTATTAACAGGTGAATTCAAATGTGATATGTTTTATGGTTTATTATGCCAAGGAGAGCTGATAAGACCAGTATTTTTCTGTGCGATATGTTGCAGCCCCCAACATAATTATTTTTTGGCAGCAAAAGATGAAAATACAGTTCAGATATTGGATTTCATTTTCATATAAGAAATATAAGTCTTTTTTAATATAAAAATATATAAATGAGCAACAAATTATTGCCAGCAATTATTGCAATTACTGTTGTATTATCTGCAAATTTAAATTGTGTTGGTAGGACTTAAATTAATATGAAACCATGATATAGTCAATGTCAAAGAGACAACACTTCACCTTTACCATAAAAAACGTGAAACTAGAGATCTCCCCAAGACCTTCAACAAGTCGGAATCCCAGAACCATCTGAAATACACAACAATTATACATGTTCAGCCACAGGCCAAACACCTAAATGCTACCAATACATGAATGAAATTGATAAATAAAAACGAAACGAAGATTTCTAATGGCCACAAATCTGGACTTGGTACAGACGTATACAATATGCGGCGATGTTTCACATGTTTTATTGGCTCCAATATGACTCCTTCTTTCTCGTTGTAAGCTGTTGAAGATGAAGTAAAAATTCCAAACACCGCAAACATATACCAGAAAGCATTCTACCGACAAAATATATGGAAAGTATCATATCAAATAAAATAAATCTACAAGGGACAACTCCACAGTCAATGCTTGTAGTCTTCTTAGAGCAAGCTTGGTATTCTAAACAAAAGAAGAAACAATCAAACAGAAAGTCAACCAAATAAGTATTTGCGCATCAGGTTCTCAAGGTCCAGGCTGTTTAAATGAAATAAAAACCCACCGTCATTCTTTAACCTTTAAAGATACATGTAGAGAGAACTATTATTATAAGAAATCTATAGAGTAATAATCATTATTGATTTGTCCGTAATGGTCAATCACATGCTTTCATTACTATCCGATATACCTCTGAATTATATCGTGACCGTTTTTGGCATAAAGTCATTTTGCTTTTGTATGTAACGTGTATTGTTTACTTAGATATAACTACAGGGATATTTTTTGTTCTACAGTACTTTATTAGCATTGAGTTTGATACGAGAAGGCTTGACCTAAAGGATCCAAGATTTTTCTTTTACATTACGACTAATACCGGAAAATTTGTCCTCGAGTCAGCTTTACATACGGGTAAGAAATACTTATTTCTCTCACAAAACCTAATGTTACGTTACACAAGCAAGAGTGTCTACATGTATAAATTGTTTATCTTTTCTTTTGTCTCGTATTGTGTGTCTAAAGCGCTCTGTTCACTTGAATTATCGTGCTCTATATATAGTTTCTAATGCGTTTTCCTATTACCCTATATGTTATTTAATGTAAAACTCTTCTATGTTTGTCTTTTGTTTCATTTTGTTGGCCATGGTCTTGTCTGTCCTCGACTTAACGATTTCTGTCTGCCCCTTTGGTATCTTCGAATTCCTTTTCCTTCTTTTGTGTCTCTATCTATCAAATTTACTCCAGAAAAAATAAATGCAAATCGGAAAATTTCAAATGATTTAAAAAGTCATAAAATGGGATTTTAGGCAAAATATGTAAAACATTTCCTTTTTTATCTTTCTATCTATCAAATTCTACCCCAGAAACAAAAATACAAATAAGAAATATAATGCTCAGCAAAATGTAAACACCATATAAAAAAGAAAAATAATATATGTTAGGAGAAGTTAACTATCAAAAGTATAAAAGAAATTCTGAATTTCAAGCTGATTTTGTACATGTGCGAACCCAGTTGTTCAGTCTAACAAGCTTTTAACCTTTATAGGAAGTTTTCTCACCTGGAATGGAAAATACGTATATCTGACAATATGTGATGACAGAAGAAAACTAACTAGGAAATCACAGTTTGAAATTCTGAACACTTCTGTAATTGTCTGTAGAAACTACAGACGGTGTGGATCGTACAATAAAGAAGGCTTACCAAGACTTCAGCCAGAAAGAAATACCGTGAACCAACAAGCTCCTCCAGTGTTAAATAACACCTTATGTGACTGTTTCATGTACTCAGCGTCGACTTTTATAGTGTATGTGGCACGAAAATCATTACAACATCATTGTATGAAATAATATTGTGAGAACGACTTGTGACTATATACCGGATTTGTGACTATATACCGGATTTGACTACTGAGTAACACGACGGGTGCCACTAGTGGAGCAGGAGTTGCTTACTCCTCTGGAGCACCTGAACTCACCCTGGTTTTTGTAGGGTTCGTGTTACTCCAGCTTAGATTTTCAGTTCAGTGTTGTGTGCTCTATGTTTGTCTTTCATTTCATTTTGTTGGGCATGGTCTTGTCTGTCGTCCAACTTAACGGTTTCTGTCTGCCACTTTGGTTTCTTTGAATTCCTTTTGTAAGAACTTGCATTTATTTACGAATGATATACATGTAAATATTGCCAGGATAAAGTTGTAGTAATTGAACATCATTGATAAATGTGTAATATGTTTGTTAAAAGATACAATAACGAATTTGTAACATAACATAATTTGAAAATTAGGTAAAAGTATTTGTAAATTTAGGCCAAAATATTTGTAAATTTAGGTAAAATGTTTTTGTAAACTTTGGTAAAATTTATTTGTAAATTAAGATAAAATGTATTACCTTCAAGTTATTCTGTGTTTTCCAATATTTGGTCCCGAGCGTACCTGATGAACGTTTTCAGATAGGCACTTTAGACATTTTTTATTTTGTCAACCACCTTTTTGATAAGACAGAGTAACGCAATGCACTATTTGAAAAGAACTTGATTCGTGACCCACGGAAATATAGTTAACTAAGGCAAAAGCTTAATGAGAAATAATGCATTGCACAACCCAGAAATGGTGTGGATTGTGTCTTTTTGGCATATATTCCAAATCCTTTCTTTGTTTCCTCTTTTTAATGTCGACGACTCGACTATTTTATATTAATATCCAAGATAGAACGATATATGTATAAGGAGAACCTTCTGAATATCCAATCTTTTTCGTAAATGACAAAATATTAACAACACAAACATGTATGGACAAAGACGTGTATGTTTTAATTGTTTCGATAGTGAGAATACGGGATGAATTTAAAGGCTACAATCCAAATACTCTTACAATTCTTCGTTATATCCCCCCAAACATGGAAAAAATCTATCGTATCAATATATTTGAGACATGTTCCGATCAAGTTGAGTCTAAAAAGAGACGGTACTCCTGTCTTGCCATAGATGGATAAGAAATCACGATTAAAAGTATCACAAAATACCAAATAATATTTGGTGTAGTGTATAAACATTTATTTCATTGACCACTTGTCAGCAGTGCTCGAGGTAAAAAATTCAGGAATTCAATTAAAAATCAAATGAAAAATTAATAAACACACATATCAGATATTTTTATGTTTTATTATATACTAGTCAAAAAAAGAAACGTTACACTCCTTCGACATCATTTAAAAATTTGTTTGTGCGTTGTTTAAATTTTTTTTATACTGTTTCAATCTTTATGTTGATGGGAGTAAA
>JAULBM010335191.1:0-12832 GCA_032357055.1 Geukensia granosissima
ACATGCATTAATTGTATTTCATAACTTTTCTAATCATTGGCGGGGCATAGTGTCCATTGGACACATATCAACTTGTACTCAACAACAAACAATAACTTTTTCCAGCAAAAAATGGGCATACAGCAAGATAACCGTGAGAGATTATGCACATAGTGCAAATAACCTTTCCAAATTTGATGTGAATTTGCACATCACACAAATAACTAGTACCGTAATTTGTCTTGTAAATATTGATGGTCTGAAGAAGTAAACAAAGGTCACAACAGCATCAACTCATCAACATATGCATCAATGTTATTTTTTGTCACTTTCTTTTTATTTGCAGAATGTGTTGGCAGTTATGTTTATTATTTTTAAATCTTTGAAGAATAAAGTCACTTCAATGATAGCAATATGTTCCACATTTTGCATTTACATTTTAGGAATTTTGAATCCCTTGGACAGTCCTCATCATATGAGAGCAGATGACATATGTCAGTATAGAGAAGGTGTAGTGTTAGATAAGCCTGTTAAACCTGGTAAAGGATCCTTTGTTAATGTTGGACTCTTGAAGGTTTGTTACCATGTTATCTAATATCATGTTCACAACTTATATATTTGATATCTTATGAAAATTTGTTCAGAGAAAGTATAACTGTAAATTCAGAAAATATTAATTCTCACTTCCCCTAGTTCTTGCAGGATTTTCAATTGAACAAATAAAGCACCACTAATAAAATCTTTTATGCAGATATTCTATCTCCTGTAAATGATGGTAAGATTACACCATAAAAGTATGACATTTAACTTAACCAATAACCGATTTTTTCACTTTAAACTTGAAGTAAAAACTAATTAGTCTATAAGGCCTTAATATCATTATGACTCTATAATAATTTTACCTGAAGATCATCTTCTCTGTAAATACTAAGCTATTTGCAATTTATTTTGGTTAAATGCTCCTTTGATGGTCCTCTATGGGAATTTAACTTCAAAATCATTTTTCTGAAGCTACTAAACAAATTGCAACCAAACTTAAGTGGAATGCTGTTTAAAAGGTCCTCTACCAAAATTACGTCCTTCATACCCACCTGCCAACCAAGATTGGCTGTCACAGCTAAAATTAGTTTAAAATAAAGGAAAAATTACCTTTAAAAAATCTTTTAAACAAATTTTGGTGACATAGTAATTTATTGTTGTGCTACCAAATTTTGCCTGGCATTTCAGACAGCCGAACTTCATGTATTTTTAACTAGGACCCAATTGGAAAAGCACTTACAAATCATCTTGTCTGAAACTGCTTAGTCCATTGTAATCAAACTAAGATGTAATGGTCCTGAGATGGCCCTCTGCCATAATTATGTTTAGCATCACCAACCCCAAACAAGAAGCTCCAACAGTCAGTATGTTATTACATGTACATAAAAGTTTGAGGTAAAATCACATTAAAATATTCTTGTGTTAAGCTACTGAACCAGTTAACTGCTACTAAAAATTTTGTCCAGCATCTCTCCCTGGCAAATGGCAATTCAAGGACCATTATTGTCAGGTGATTGATACAGAGTCCTGGGACACCATAGTAATAATGTGTGACAACATAAATGCAGTTAAGCACTTGATTTCAAAGTCATATAAGATTAACTTTTGCTCGTTAATTTCAGCAAGAAGTACAAATAGATAAACATTTACAAGCAGGAATAAGAGTTACAGTGAAAATATTAGAACATGACACAGGTAAGTTGTTTGACATTTACCCCTTTGTCTTTTCATTTTCATATGTAAAATGATAGGAGAAATACCTTAATGTTATAGATGTTACCATCAAAATATAAATAAAAAATAGGAAAAAGATCATCCAAGAGCCATGAGTCGTGACTTGTGACAGACACATGCAACATAGTTCTATATCCCAGATATCAATTTTGAGGATCAGGGTTGAGTTTTGGGTCATTTTTGTTGTACATACCCATTGTTTTATTTTTCTTATTATTGACCTCAATCTCATAGTCCAGTGATTAAGGTATAGTTCTGATGCTAAGGCAAGTTTCCAATTAAACACCAAATAGGACAACAATTTTTGGTTTTTACTCTTTTACTTCTTATTCACCACCATTTTTTGTTTTGATGTAATACAGTTAATTGTGACAAGAGTCTGTTGACACTTGTTCACAGAAATGTTGCTGTGTGCAGTTGATGAAAAAAATCATAGATCTATGCAGTCCTTAGTACATGTACTTTGATTCACACAATAAAGAATATAGAAAAATGTAGTTGTAACAAAAGCTTGCAATCAAAACAATGTAACATCCTGACATCTTATTTTGCAGACAAAAAGAAATTGAAAGGTCAGGTGGTGTCACCATCAACACCACAGAAAGAAGCTGGTTTATACTGGGGATACAATGTTCGGTTAGCCAGTAGCTTGGGAGCTGTCTTTACAGAATGTCCTTACAAATCTGGATATGATATGACAATTGGTACATCAGAAAGAGGCAATGATATAGATTCCTTTGCAGCATCACCAAATTACCAGTAAGGAAGATTTATTAACTTGTATATATATTTTCAAAACTTAACTGTTCATAAGTCATCTGTAGAAAAAAAAAGAGATTTGGTATGATTTTCTATGAGACAGCCATCCAAAACATGTAAATTACAAACATCTACAGGTCCTAAGGCCTTAAGTAATAGACACATATTCTCAACCTATGGCAAGCTGTAAAACAACTATATGCCAAACAAATATACAATGTAAAACAGGTATCATTTAAACATAAAAACAACAACATCCATTGGATGACATGTTCCTGGCTTGGGACAGGGACACATTTGTGAGTTTTCAATCCCCACCTAACCTGGGACAGTGGTGTGACAATCCAACATAAAAAAACACACTCCAAAAACCAACTGCTTAAGATTAAACTTTTGAAGTTGATACAAATTACACAGACAATAATAAATAGGAAAAGAGATAACAAGATGTTCCTCGAAAAAATGCTTGCTGTTTCTGACAGCTAGTTCTAAATCAAAACACAGTTGATAACAAACCTGGTTCTCTTAAGCTTAGACATTAATCAAACCAAATCTGACTTGATTTAGCCTAAAAATATCATTAATAGCCAAAGATGTTTTACAAGTTTTTAAATTAAAAATAATTGATGGCATTTAGGACAAATATTGAACAAAATATTGACGAATTAGTTTTGATCAATATTATTCAGCAGGGAGTCAATGTTGATACCAAAGAAAACAAGGAACTTAAAATGATGTTATAAAGATAAACTTTATTTACAAGTTAAAGTAACTGATAAGTCCCAGTTGGTTGTGTTTAAATTTAACAGCTTTACTCACCACATTTCCATAAAAGTTTGGGTGTGATATTCTGTTTTTTTGTTCCCAATTTTCGGCATCTTGCATCAAAACTTTTAAATTTGGTTAATGTTATTACTAATTTATGGTAACAAATTCCTTGACTTGATAATTTGGTGTTATAAAGAGATTTAATAAGTTAATTAAAATGTGTTCATTTTTGCATTGCACAATAAAACTGGAAAAACCAGGTGTTTGAATAACTTCAGAGAACCAAACATTCATGCATTTAGAGACTTACTACTTCATCTCAATGTTCAGTATTATGATGATAAGTTTACAAAACAGTGAGAAAATGAATCTACGGGACATGAATGCCCCTTTTTGGCAAACAGGAAGTAGACATATGACAGACCTGAAAAGGAGAGACATGGTACAACTTACCCAGATAATTCTTCAGACCAAACGTCAAATCAATCCAACTTTCACAAGTTGAGAAATCTTTGACAAAAATTAACTGGAATATTTCTTACAAAAGTATCACCTTTTTTCTCTTTGTACTAAGACATGCTCTTGTATTATTTCCATTTTGCAGACATGCACTTATAGTATTTGGTGGTGTAAAAGGTCTGGAGGCCAGTTTAGATGCAGATGAAGCTTTAAATGTTGATGATCCCAGTTTACTGTTCCAGTATTACCTTAACACATGTCCTAGTCAGGGAAGTCGGACCATCAGAACTGAGGTTTGTGTTAATAGTCTTAGTCTTTAGACAAAAGTATTGGCAAATCTTTAAAAAGCCCTATTAATTCATGAAAAAGATTTTTTTTCAAAAGTTCTCTTTTGAATCATTACAACTTGAATATTGTTTACATATAGAATCCTACATTGTAAGCTGTTGATTATCATATTTCTACAGTCTCGATAGTTTAACCTTAAAATTTCTCAGTAAACCTCAAAATTTTAAGGTTTAACTATCGAGACTGTAGAAATATGATAATCAATGGCTTATAATATAAGATTTTGTTTCTGTAATTTTATTAAGCATCAAAATGTCGTTAAAAAACTATCATAGGCGGAATCTTGCACAATCTTTTATCATGACCTTGTTACAAGCGACGTAACTTGTATACAAAACAAACAAAGATGCCACTTATTTTTGCGCCATTTTCATATGTATTAGCCAAAAAATAAAGTAATTCCTACCTAACTGATAGAGTCTTTGGAAGGCTCAGTCCTCCAGGGTAAGAAATAAGATTGTGACAAGTCTTTGAATTCATGAAGCGAAGCAGGCGGGGTCTGAAAATCAGTCAATCAGCTGCTTAGAACAACTTACCCAAACGTTGATTATCAATTTTTTCTCACACTGGTTGGGAAGTGTGAAAACTTTATAAAAATTAGAGAAAAAATCTTTTTTGACATAAAATGCATTTAATAGCTGTTAATAGATTTAAAGATTTTGATTTCTTTTCACTATGAAGGTAGTTATTGATGCATTTCTAAAGAATTTCAAAGATAGAACAAAAATTGATTTGTGTATTTATGACTTGGATTTAGTCATAACATCGAGTGAAGAAAACAATAGCAGTATCAAATTGGATGACCCATATCAATGCAACCTAATCTGTAATGAATTATATACATTCACATTGTGATAGTTATCTCTATACACCAATACAGATATCCTCTGATACATTGATGCAGATATCCTCTGATAAGTAGAAACAAGACAGATCTTAAACATTTTGTTTGCATGTTTATTTTAACCTGAAAATCTTTCTTTTAAAAAAAGGTCAAGTTATTGTAAGGGCTTTTACCCCACTAAAACCAATACATGAATTTGCTTGAATTATTTTCTATAATGGTAACAAAAAAAAAAACAAAGGAATATATTGCTCTTGATTGTAGATCTGCTCTTTATCAATGTAATGAATTGAATCTAGCATGCATTTGATATTTTACGGCAATGAACATGTTTTGTTTTTATCCTGCAATTCTTAAAAGGTAAATAAATGGATGATTTTTATTCTAAAATTGTTGAATCGTTTCATCATTTCTACATTTCTTAAGAACACGGACGTGTTTGAAGACACCAGTCAGCTGGTTGCCGAATCTAATATTCTGGCTCGCTCATAATGAGTTGGGATAACAGGAGAAATTTAATGCTACTGTACGAATATCACTTTGCAATATTCGTCACTCCTATTTGTATAATAAAATGCTTAATTGCAGGATAAAAACAAATATTGGGTATAGCTTTCATTATGCCAACAATATGCAAAATCTTGATGCATCTGAAAAACACACAATTTTTTCTTTTAAAAATCATAATATCTGAAGTTTTTTTGAGCAACTGATAATAATTGTTTGTTTTTATATTTGTAGGAAGCTTTATTGATTACACTATCATCACTACGACCAAAACTTAACCCAGATAGAAAGACAGATTCTTGACAATAAATATTATAGTTTCACTGATTTTCTTTCGCCTCCCATGTGATTTGATTACTAGTGTTTGTGTTACATTTATAGGAAAGGGTAGGTTTTAGTACTACAAAAACTAGTTTGGTCTAACCATATTTTTGTGTCTGTACCAAGTTACAATATAGAATCCATAACCAGTTTGTTGTCATTGCTGTATATATTTCTATGAGTTGTTGGTTAGTAATATTTTTGTGGTGTTCAGTATTTTTGGTTGATTCTGTTGTTGGATTATTACACATAGATTAAGAAGAGATATGAAGTAATGTTAAGGAAACTGCTCTGCATCTAAAGAAGTGAATGGCAGATGGTTTGATATATTGTTGCCTGATGTCCAGGAGCATATTTCCATGATTATTCATGATAAGATTATATTGATGTGACACAAATGTACCCTGCTTTGCTCTAAATACAATGTCAGGCATTCCTGGAGTGTGTATGTTTTGGTTTTATTAGCTGACCTGGCCAAAGGCCATTTGCACTTTTATGTTCACTTAGGATGCTTTGTGCTTAGACATTTACATTTTACAGATACAGCAATGACAACAAACTCCTTCAAAACTGCAAGTCCAATATGAACTGAAACTTGGTCTGAGGCATCTATTGGATGGCTCTATAGAGTTAGCATAGATCATACTTGTCTAACAACTAGCATGGCCACCACAGGCATTTCTTGTTTCTTGATTAGTCAAATCTTATAAAATCTTCTCCTCTGAAGGCCCTGAATTTTCTATGGGATGACACCTATAAAAATGCAGTCAACTTACAATATAGCTTCCACAGTCAGTTCTTCTTCCTCAGTGGTTGATTCTCAAACCCTATCCTCTGCAACCACATGACAATTGATCTGAAACTTGGCCTGAAGCATTTAAAGGGTTTGCATATATTGTTCCAGTCATTAAACTAACATGGTTTCAACAGGCAGGTCTGGTTTCTGATTGGCCGTATTTAAAACATCTTCTACTCTTATCTATAAGATAGACATTATTTTGTAGGAATACAATATGCCATTTTCTTTGCCACATTATTTGATCCAACAAGGTGACATGGAGTGTAGAAACTTGCTCACTTGACAACAGCCCTGAGGAGGTTAATCTACCCAAATGCATTGACATCTAGCATCTAGTGTGCATCTCCAAAAATTCTGAATGCTTAGTGTCATGCATTTATAATAAACATTTCAGTCATTGTGGCAGTGAGTTTTAATGGTGGAAGATGTCAGAGATAACCATGAACCTTGGGAATGTAACTGACAAAACCTTAAATGAAGTACCAATAAAAAAGAGAAGATATTGGTTAAATGTCAAGGAGACCATATTCTATCTCTATAAGAAACGAGAGGAAATTGTTGAATTGAGAGAGGTCGTCTAGAGGGATTGGCAAGGATGGAATCCAACTCCTTGTGACAATTTCTAGATCACCTGAAAAAAATTAAACATGTATACCTAAACCACTAGGTCCCCCAAAACCATTAAGAATATTGGTACTATTTCAAAAAGCCTATGAAAGAAGCAAATATTCATGGATAAATATAAGACAAAACTATTCATCCATTTATTTGTCTCTATCTCCACTCCTATCAACAGGTATTCTACGGACATATCCTGCTCCACACATATAACCTCTCAATACATGTACAAAACAAAATCGTGAAATTCAATCAACCATGCATTTAAAAACATAATATTGTGCTAGATACACATCGAATATTCACCTAGGACTAAATTCTAATGTTGATGCCATTTAAAAATCTCACCAAGACAGCTTTTCCATAACTTGCAGGTACAACAAAAGAAATGCCATAAAGCTTTTCTTTTAAAAAAAACTTTATTAAAACTTAGTATTTAGTCTTCCTCGGAAGACGTGTGTTGCCTGCTTGCTCTTTGTATATGTCCAAAATATTCTAAGTTGCCTCAAACAGGAAGTGGACATGCGGCAGATTCAAAACTGCCTTACACGATACAGTTCTCCATACTGATGCTCTGTGCCAAATATCAGGAAGCTGGCCTCTGTGGTTCCTGAGAAAAATGTGACAGAAATATTTGTGACACCGACGACGACGCAAGACGACGGATAGTGACCCCTATATGTTGCCTCCGCTAAAGCGGGCAGGCGACGCAATAAATATGCTTTATATCAATGTATGCTTATGGAAGGATTTATTCATATCTTAAAATATTCTATAAAAAGATACAAATTATGCAAGGCAAATGATTTTAAAAGCAAAAAGATAACTGAATTTTAAGGGTGCTTTTAAAAAATTGAAATCTTTATTTGATATATTTTTGTTTTATTGTCACTTTTCGATTGTTTAAGCTTTACTTGTAAAGGGGTCCTGAATACAATTTTCTTGTTATCACATCAAAATATTAAATTCACATTAAATTATTTTGACATTTTCACTGTATGATTGAATCTTATTACCATGACTTAATGTCAGCTTCGTAGATGATGAGTAGATATGTTGGACATTTCCCGGTCAGCATTTACTGGTTCCCACGTCATTGCTGCATTACTATAGGCTGCTACACCTGTAACAGATATAATTCAGTACTGAGTTATCTGATAACCAAACGTTCAGAAAATACAAAGATATTAACTGTACCGACAAATTTTATTTATTTTTTCAGCAGTTATTTATAGTTGCATCCTTCAACATTTCGTATGTAAAGTTTGGCTTGTGAATGAAATTTTATTATTACACTCCGGGTATCCTTGCACACAGAACCTACTAGTACAATGAACGCAGCAAAATCTGGAGAATATACACATGGAAAGCAGGTTTTGGTATCCCCACATATGCTTTGTGTCCAAAATTTTTGAATTAACAAAGAGGACGATTGAAATGTACCACAAGACAAAACATTTTGCCAGTATTCTTTGAGCTTGCTGATTCTGTGTGCCAGGATACCTGGCATGTGTCAACATTTCTGGTTTGTGGTACCCAACATAACAACATCTATAGCCACAGGGCATCAGACAGGCACATAAAGTGTGTACAGTTTTCCTGTAAACTGAAATATTGCATTTCAAAGTGGCATAATATAGTAGAATGCTGAAATACCAGTAGGAATTTTTGTTGGTGAGCCCTGTACTTGCTTCTTTTGAAAATGGTGATTCCCAGCATATTTTCATGAGTCCAAAATTTTTTTAAGTCCACACGGAACAGTTATTAACAGTACAAGTGTTTTTCAAGCTTCTTAAAAGAACATGTTATTTCCTCTTTTACAAAACTTACAAATTGTATGTTGTTTATGTATAGATGCATATTATAAGTTTGTACTTTGTTTTAAAAAAAACAGAACAGATGAAACATATATGTATGTACACTTTGGTTGTTAAAAGTCATAATCTAGTACATGTATTTTACAACTACCTGTTCCCATCACGCCAGTAGATATTGTAGCTACAGGATTTAATTCCCTTCCTTGTCTGGCTTGTCTTCTTTTTCGTATTGCTCTTATAAGAAGTAGAATTGTGATCAAAACTATTACACTTAATATGGCAACTGTGATGGCTGCTATTGTGTCCTGAGACGATCTACCACTATCGTTGTCTACAGGGTAGTTCGGTCCAGGATTCTGTGTAGTAGTTGATTCTGAGCTGGTTGTTAGTGTGTTTCCAGGATCTATAATGTGATCTGCATTTACCATAACTTAAATTACAATACCAATGTTTTTCCTGAGTTTTATTACAAATCATAATACTAATTTTACACAGACATTGTCTCATATCATCCTGCTTTGTGGTCTATTCATATCATCCTGTCCAGCAACAAAGCAAAAAAGATGAAATTAGTTGATTTTCTGAAAAGAAAAAAATGGTTATCATAACATCTGAGCAGACAATTAATTGCTGACAACTTGACAGTATTTATATTACAAGCCGGAAGATGGTAAACATCCATTTATTAAAGTTTTTCTGTCTATGATCAAATCGTGCATGTATATGGGTGGGGCTTGACTTTATTTTCATTTTCTAGCCTCAATTTTGACAGAAAAAAATAATCTGCAAGTTATGGGCCTTAAAAGAAATAATCTGTCCAACAATTTAGCCATTTAGGCCACTGTAAATTAACTGCTGGTTCTTTGGCTTTTATGGTATTTAAGTATATGTATGGGATTGAAATGGCATATAATTGGTGTGCAACTTCACATTACTGTGTAAAAGTCTATTCAATCCTGTGTGTGAAACATTTAGAATTTTAAAAGCAAGAAATGCCATTTTTGGGTTAAATAGCTGAAAAGTGACAAAAATTTTTGAAATGTGCTAAAGTGAAGCAATGTATGTACAAGAATTCACCTCTTGACATCGGAGCTACCCTCAATATTAAAAAGGGGATAGTGGAATTCCTTATGTACATGTATACTCCCAAGTTAACATTGAATTATTTAAGATTTGTCACCACCAGCTGAAACTGCCACCTTTTTGTGAATATAACAAATATAAGATGTGGCATGATTGTCTATGATCGGGCATCCACCAAATGACAGTCAAATCTAAACTTCTACAAGTCCCATAATGGCCTTCAACAATGAATCAGAAATGACTAATTAAACAAAGAATACAGGTTCCTGGCTTGGGACAGTATGTGGCAGGGTTAAACTTGTTGGTGAGCACTCACCCCCTAACCTGGGACAGTGGTGTAACAAATCAGCAATAAAAACACACACTAAAAATCTGTTGCAATGGATTTAACACCCGAGATAAGAAGTTTTTTTTGGGGGGTTCCACAATTTTAGGAATGAGCAGGTTCAAAAACTAGTAATCAATATGGTTTGGCCTTAAAGTAAATACTATGACTGACTTGTAAAGTTTGTAATCTACAAATCACCCTTAAATAATCCAACAGAGGCACATGCCCTTCTCAAGAGCTAACCTTTAGGAGAGGGTGCCAGAGTTCGGGTGTTTTCATGCAGGTGGGATCAGTTGACACTTCTAGTTGTTAATTAAGAATTTATTAAGTGATTTTAACTTCGAGTTGTGGAATTCTATGTCTTCTACTAAGTTATAAAGAAGATAATTTAAATTAAAGCTATGGTTAGAGGACATTAAATTCAAATAAAGAAATATAAATCAAATTAAACATTTAGAAGGAAATGTAAAATATTTACGATTTTTGTATACAAATTGATCTCTCTGGCGAAATGTCGATGTGATAGTTCTTTAGATCTTTTAAAAAAAATACTGGTTAACGTGTGTTGTCCTTTTCTTTCATTCCAATATAATAAGTGGATTTTTACCTGCATGATATAATTTACCTGGCCTTTTCAGGTAACTTCCGGTTTACCTGTAGTAATGACTAAATACCATATTCAGAATAATGACCAATTGACTTTTATAGCTACACATTCTTGGTTTATTATTACTTGTTATTGATATACAAATTTGAAATTTTCGAACATCTACATCAAGGAAAAATAAAAAATTATCATGGATTTAGAGCCTTACAAAGGGAGTGGTATTCCGTACATCAAGTTTAACCCGAGGTTTAACCATAGGGATGTTCTATACCTTCTGACCATGACGATTTTTTTGGGGAGGGAGGATTTTTCGCAAAGTTTATTGGTAAGAGGTATGGGGACGGGGCAAGGAAAATGCAAAAATGGTCATGGATTTAGAGCCTTTCAAAGGCCACCCCTTTGAAGGCCCTATGGAGACCTCTTGATTTTGAAATTTTCTGTTTTTCTCTTGGTTAGGGTGCAGTATCTGCCATTTACACTATATATCTTTCCATTTTCATGTAAACGAGAGAATGGCGATAAAAAAATCTTCTTATGACTTTCTAGAAAAATGCCAAAAAAATTGTAGATATTCGTATATCTCACATTTAAAATAATTAAAAAATTAAATAGGAAACCAATAGCTCAAGTACTCGAATTCAAAGTAAACTTCAAAAACTTGGTAGCCGGTTCGTATTTGTACCAGCCAACAATGTGTTGATGCGAAATATTCCATGGAAGTACTACTAAGGAAATATAAAATTTATCTACTTTCCAAGCCATGCACTTGACTGAAAGTCAATTAGTAAAGTCCTGACTATGTATTGATGATATAATACTTCCTAATTTACATAAACCCTTTAAGAACACCTTTTACCTGAGCATCCAGTAAGTGTACAAAAACAACCGGAGGTGAAGCCAACGCCTGCAAACTTCGCCTCGTCCTCAGCTTGTCCATATTCCGCTGTTAGAGCATAAGTTGGCTTGAGCCAAAAGTTTGAATATTACCAAAAAAAAAAAAAAAAAAAAAAAAAACAGTCTGACAGTCTTTGGCAAATGCATGATAATAAAACATATAGTACCTGGAACATGAAAGTGAACCCGAGTCAATGAAGCATGAAATGTAGGTAAAAGTGAATTAATTTGGGTGAAATGCTGAGACTCGGAAAGACGCACCCACACACCAAGCTAAATGATGGTAGGAGACACAAGTACCTGAGAACTAAACTCAGACCTAAAAGTAAACATGAGTAAATGAAGCATGAAATGTAGGTCAAATTGACCTAATTTGGGTGGGATGCCGACAGACTCAAAAGACGCACCCACACGCCAATCTTAATGATGGAAGAGGACACACAGTACTTGAGAACTCGGACGTAAAAGTGAAAATAAGTCAACGAAGCATTAATTGGAAGTCAAAGTGACCTAATTTAGGTGGGATGCTGTCAGACTCCAATAGACACATCCATACCCCAAGCTACACCTTCTTGGTATGTTGGGCTGGCTGCCTTACACAATTAAGATGGAGAACCATGTTAGGACCATTCCACCCAAGTTTGGTTCACACGGCAATTTGCTCAGTAGTTTCAGACAAGGTTTTTTTTAAAAAAACTCTTTTTTGATATTTTTTAGTAACTGCGGTCATCTTGGAAGGTGTGCATGAATTCCGGACACAAGTTTGATAGAGTACCACCCAAGGACAATTACACCAAAGATTGTTCCAAATTGGCCGCGCCATTTCTGAGAAGAAGTTTTTAGCTCACCCCGCCAAAGGCCATGTGAGCTTTTGTCATCACTTGGCGTCCGTCGTCCGTAAACTTTTCACATTTTAATCTTCTCCTCT